>JAFVLL020018531.1:14266-83548 GCA_021397915.2 Tor tambroides | reverse complement strand
TTCATTAGTTGTCAGTTATAATCATCAAAATTAAAAGAAATAAACACTTGAAATATATCAGTCTGTGTGGAATGAATGTATACAGTATACAAGTTACACTTTTTGAATGGAATTAGTGAAATCAACTTTTTGATGATATTCTAATTATATGACCAGCACGTGTGTGTGTGTGTATATATATATATATATATATATATATATATATTTCAAATTACCTAACTAAAAAGTGAGCAATATTACGTTTAAAAATAAAATTGAATTAAAAAAAAATGTGTTCTACTGTGTGGGGTCTGCCATCAGGATTTGTTATGTGATAGAAAGTTTTCTGCGGGAGTTAGTGTTAGTGACCACTGGAATACAGGGGGGCGCCAACCCTGATCTTGCATACCCCTCTGCAAATGTGCAGTTGCGCCCCTGACTTGGCCTACATGGCTCTAGGTATTTGTATGAATAACAGTGGTCTAATACATTTAGTATAAATGCACAAACTAGCTTAATCACAAAATACTGTAATTATATTCCATTACTCCTTTAATACATGTCTACATTAAAAATATACCAATACAAATATCGCTCATTTATGGCGCAATACCATGGTGCAGTTAGTGTTACAGTAAAATAAATCCATGGTAAATGTTTCTGTCTCGTTGCGCACAGTGTTTCTCCTGTTTGTCAGCGCCGTTTCATCTGTTTAAATCGCCGACTGTGTCCTTCGCTGATTTCAAGCGCTTCATTCTGGATCTCACAGCGCTGTTTATTGCTCGCTAGTAAAGGCTTCTGCTCTAAACTTGCGCTCCGCTAAACGGTCCGTGTGGCGCGCTTCAAATGACTAGCACATTTAATCCGTAACGCCATTCTTGTTTTTTCTTCCCCAAATTTAAGACTTCTTGAAATTATAATTATTTTTTCTTATACTGAGTAAGGGATTTAATACTTTTTATGGCTTTAAATGTCGTTATTTAAATGTCGGCTACGGGCATGATATATTAATGTTTAAGGAATAATTTACAATGGGCCATTGTTTTGGAAAATTAATGAAAAATCAATGTTGATTAAGCAGGGAAAGAGAAATCTATGAAAGTAATTTCTGAAGAAAAATGAATTTCCCATTATTTGTCATCTGCTTGGTCAGCTTGATCAATGTCTTTGTGTTGTTGGCTCTTTTACTGTGGTATGATATGAGGACTGTAAGGATCTTTGAAATAAGTGAAAAGATTTGGTGAAATGAGATTAACTGTAATGCAGTCTGGACCTGGAATGACTTGATGTGAGTCATGCAGCACATTTACAGATTGAGTTCTACCAGTGCATTCAGACATCTGATCTGTTTTTCACCTTGGCGTCCATCATCTGTACTCTTCAGTATCAGTTAGTCAAGTTTTTTTTAGATTTATATAGTGAGCAGCACAGCATTACAAAACATCTAATGTTTTTGTTAAATGAAAGATGAGTTTATTTTACAAAATAATTAAAACTGTCAGAGGGACAGAAATATCTCAGCTTTCAAAACATATCTTTATTGGTCTTCTATACACATATTATGATAGTTTAAATAATATAAAAACAAAAAGAACATGAAATGTCTTGAGTTTAGAAATGGGAAAAAAAGCAGATGTTTCTGTGGAATCTTTTAAAAAAAGAAAGATTAATAACATTGTTTTAAGCTGGACGTATCAGTGGTAGTGCTACAGTGTTCTGCATGAAACAGGAGAACTTCAACTTTGAAAGAAATGAATTTAGCCCATCAGTGAGTGACAATACCTACCTTGATAACACAATCTTTGCACGTTTTGTTCATTCAATTTGTTTTTTTAAATACTGCATTTTTATGTATCATGTGTAACATCACTATCACCACTCATCAATGCTCACAAAAACTGGTTTGTTAAAAAACTGCATTTTGCTTACCACCATGTGACTATATGACTGGTAGAAAAAAGCTGTTAGAAGTCAATGTAGAATGGATTATTCAATATACTTTTCACAATGATCTAATTTCTCTGGAAATTACCCACACAGGCTGTAGGTTATTTGGTATGACATTTGCAGTATTGCAGGATGATGAGGCTACAGATCCTGTTTCAAGACATGATAACAGCAAAGCACTGGACCATTCCTCAGTCACAGATACTGAGAGACAAGTTTCAGAAGGTGACATTGATGTTGCATCAGAGGAAGTGCATGGTGATGGTGCAACAAGACCAATTTTGCAAGAAAGGTTTGAAAGCCATAGGACAATCATCATCATCAAAAAAATAAAAAACCCCTGACCAAACTGGTGATGTGGGCCAGAATAAGCTAAATTTGAAATTCTTGCATAATACTCCAACTACACTGTGTGCATATTTATTACACAATGTTTTTCATGACTAATTTTACTGCTGAAGAGATACAATACTATACAATACTAAAAAAAGTGTCTCTTAAAGGGAATTACAACAACTTTCCCAAATATTTGTGTGCACAGTTATAAGGCAATTAGATTATAAAGGATTGTTCTTCATTTGTCTCATTGTGTAACAGTAAACAAGAATGTTTACACACAAAAAAAATCAAAAACAAAATAAATCCACAGAATTAGTCAGTGTCTTGATCAGTTCTCGATCAACTGTAGTTGATGCAGTCACCGTAGTCAACTGGGTTTAATTCAGGTGAATAAGGGGGCAGGCCATTATTCTGTCTGGAGACTTTTCCGGCAAGCCAAACAGTGAAACACTTGGCTGCGTGTGACGGAGCATCGTCACGCATAAAGATCATGACCTTTCTGAATGCTGCTGAAGAAAGTGTCTTCCAGAAAGTGGCAGCAGTTTTGAGAGTTTATTTTCGGTCTGTCAGCTAGCTCACAGCAACCCACACCATTCTCCTCAATTCCACATTACAGTGTTTTTTTATTCAAATGGCAAATATGTAAAAACCACTGTGAACAGGTGATACTTAACAAGAGTGTATTTAATGTTTATAGATCACAAACATGCTGCACAAAGCTCAGCGTAAATAAAGGAACGAGCTGTTAACTTTTGAGAAAGTTGTGAATGACAAGAGCACACATACATCGACAAAGGCTCAGAAGTGGTTACATCAGGTTACATCAACAAGTCAAAGGTTATGACAGATTCACAATTCCTGGTTTTATTCAGTGCAGCAGTTCTGAGTCACAGTATGGCTCTTGCTTACAAAGGCAGTTACTAGAGAAGTCTTCACTTAAACAGGCTCACAAGGCTGAGGTGATTTTTCGGTCAAAAATGGTCACATGTCCTTAAATCAATACTCACAGTTACCGATGTATCAGTGTAATGTATCTATGGTGGGACTGATGCTTCATCTGAACAGCAAACAATCATGTCAAAAGCTGCTTCAGAGAGTACCAGACAGTCCTTTCAGAAGCCCTTTAAATCTAAAGCAACTGAACTGAATTAAGCCCTCAAACAGATTCACATTAATAACTGAAAGAAGCTGCACTCAACTCAAAAGAATTCAACATATTAAAATCAATTCATATTGTTCATAAACAAACAAAACGACTGGCCGTTAGTTTCTGCACAACAAACACATGTAAGAGCGCTTTGGACGGAATCAGTGGTTGCACTATATTCACAAATCAACATTACATCTCAAAAGTTGTCCTGAGCTTCAGAAAAAAAAAAAAAAAAAAAAAAAAGTTTACCAACGCAATTCAATAAAAATTACAATGTCTCAAACTATTGGGGAAAAAAACTACTGTAAATAATTAGAATAAATGAGTTCACACATCAAACGTTTAAATAATCAAACAAAAAGCAGACAAAACAATATGCAGCCCTGCCATATTCACTCAGATACGCAGCATTTCATCACACGAGGATTCAAATGAAAAAGCTATCGTTTTAAGTATGTAAGCAATACTCTCGCACAAGTATTTTCCAGCACGCTTATTATACTCCTGCATTCAGTGAGAAGGCACTTTCTTCAGTCTTCAGGCGGAGACGGTTTATCTGGAGTTGTAGTCTGGTGAATACAAGTGAAATCTTGGGCTTGCCTTCGTGTTTGAAGACATTCTGCTGTTGAAGGGGCTTTCAGTCAGCTTCGCTACACCTGCAGAAACAGACGCGTTTACAAATGAGTGCGCAATTCAAAGTCAGTAAAATCCACAGAAAGTTACTACACTGTAAAAAAATCAAACGTTGAGAAAACTTAAATGTTTAAGGCAACCAGCTTCAGGAGATTGAGTTCTCTCAACTTCTTGTATTCAGTTTATACAACAAAAAGCTGAGAAATCTCAAAAATCTCCTACAAAAACAAATTTAGAAAACTCAATCTCCTGAAACCGGTTGCCTTAAACTTTTAAGTTTCCTCAGCTTTTGATTTTTTACAGCGTACCATTTCTAAACACCAGAAGAAATAATAATAATAATGCGAGCATGAGGTAAAGTCTGTCTGATCAGTTGTCTTTTCTCTCTGTGTGTAGCACCTACAACTCTGCACACTTCTGAGGAAGTCCATAAGAAATCAGCACTCTTCCCCAAAGTCCCTGATTATTTCAGACTGATGTAAACAGCTTGAGCAGCACATTTCACAAATTCAGTGCTGATCTAGTGGACAGAGAGCCCACAGACGGGTGTAAGTACAGTAAAGCGCGTCTGCACAATAAACAGGCTGTTTCTGGTAATGAAGACTTCTAAGGATCAGAGAGTGGGTGGGAAAAAATTACTAATTTAGTTTATTATGCAAACAATAATATATGATTTCTTTAACTGAAATAATAAACATTCGTTAGCGTCCTTTAATGCATAAAGAACTGTATACACATTTCGCATAGCAAAAATAAAAGTTAATGTTCAGTTCAGCTGTTTCATTGATTCAGATTATATGTTTGGTTGTTCTTGCATGAGTATTTTCCAGATGCATGTACCTGCAGGAGGCGGAGTCTTCTGGATGAACGCAGGATGACTGACAGGATCTCTCGGGGAAAACAGCGCATGGCACACTACACAAACATAGCAAAACACGATGATATTAATATAGGAACAATCGCTGTCCGAAAATCCATTATTCATGATACTGAAACGTGTTAGGCAGGAGGTGGAAGCATTTACCGATGATGATGACCGCAGTGGCAGCCAAGAGAGAGAATAAAGTGAAGAACATCACTTGATAGGAGTCAATGAACTGTTGAAGAATATTGGGCCCGTCCGCTCCATCTACTATATGTGCTACGAGAAAAGTGAAGCAGCATGGGTCAGTATAAGAAAAACATTAAAGGATTTTTTTTAGGCACATTATAAGTAAACCTCAAGGAACATTAAAATAACAAAAAAAAAAAACCATGTCATGACCCCTTTAAAAAAATCAATCTGCAGTAAAATGCTCCAAAGAACATACAATCTTCCATCATGATCAGGACGCCATTAAAAATAACCATCCCACTTGTTCCTGACGCTGCAATCCTTCTGAAGGATCCTTCTTAAGTATCAACATGTCTCTCACTATGCTGTCAGACAGATGCTGAGGAACAAACCTTGCACAGAAGTGCTGCTGGCTGCGAGATGCATGACAGCCACCGGGATGTGCAGCACCTGAGCGCTGGCCGCGCTGCTCACAGACACCGACGCCGTCAGAGACCCCTGCGGCCGCACCACACTGACCGCGTACCTGATGAAGCTGGGAACGCTGAGAGAAACCTCCTTCTCCTCGACCACAACCGCAGGAGAACTGCTCTTCACCTGAACACCACAAAGAGCCAGTCACACAGCTGCTGACCACAAGAACACTTACGATATGGCCAAACAATTTATCACCATCATTTTTTTCATACATTTAATCATTTAGCAGACGCTTTTATCCAAAGCAAATGAGGACAATGGAAGCAATCAAAATCAACAAAAGAGCAATGATATGCAAGTGCTATAACAAGTCTCTTTGCTTAAGGCAGTGCACGCAGCAAGGTTTTTTTAATTTTTTTTTTTTTATTATATCATAAATAAAAAGAAAACAGACAGAATAGAAAAAGAATAGAGGAAGCTAGTGTTAGAGGCCTTTTTTTGCTTTTGTTAATTGTATAATAAATAAAAAGAAAATGGATAGAATACAAAAAGAATAAAGAAGCTAGTGTTAGTTTTTTTTTTTTTTTTTTAAAGAAAACAAGCAGTAAATGAATAGTGCAAGTTTTTTTTTTCATATCAGTCGATGTCAATAATTATCATGATAAATGTCAAATCTTTATTTCTTTTTAAGTTTAAAGCCAGATTTTTGTTCCAAAGTGAAAGAAACCAGACCATTAATTTTCCTTAAAATAAATATCTTAATAGAAAATAAATTTCTTAGTTTCTGCATGTTCTAATGAGTGATATTGTTTCAAATCAAGAAACAGGCTTGGGTTGCCTGATCATTTCAATTATTAATAATAATAATAATATTACTTTGTCTCTTAGAAATGCACAATTGATAGTAGTAGTAGCTTGAGTTAGGATGCAGATGTAAAGTTTTGTTCATTACCAAAATCAGTAACATCTGTAAAAATTGTAATATTTTTTTTTTTTTTTTTTAATAATCATCGTTCTCCCATAGTAGCATAAATTTAAGGAAGCAGCTATTTGCACTAAGTGTAAATAGTGATAGATACTATTTACACTAAATGAAAATAGCAGTATTTTTTAATGATATGCTATTTACACTAAGTGCAAATAGCTATAGATTCTATTTACACCATGTTAAAATAGCAAGATTTTCTGCTATTTATACTACTTATTGCAAATAGTGGCAATTATCTGCACCTCAGTATTGTAGTCCATTATAAAACAGTACACAGTAATAATGTATTGAGTGTAAATTATAGTTTTAATTCAAATTATTAAAAGGATGCCACCTTTTTGGGACAATAAAGCCCTCTCTACACCTACCCTAACCCTACCCGATACTTTATTTTCAACTTTTTGATTATGTCCTTCATTTTTATTGAAAACAAATGCCTTTCTGATGCGATATGAGATTTGAAAAAAGGAGAAAAAATTTTCGGCAAAAGGCAGGTTCGAACTCGGGTCGATCGCGTCAAAAAGCATGTGCCTTACCATCTACACCACTGAAACGGATGCTGAATGAGCGTCATTTTTTAGTGTTGACTAACCCAATCACATGTTAGTGGGTGGAGTTAGTGTAAATAGCATTTGCCAACAAGGCGGGCTATTTGCACTTAGTGTAAATAGACACTCCGTAAATTTAAATCATGATAAACAGTTAAAACCACACATATAGCACCTCAATACCATGATAAAAATATAACTATACGGTTTTTAGGTATTTGTATGAAAAACAGTAACGTTAGTCTAAAAACATTCAGTATAAATGCACACATGCTATAGCTTAAATCACAAATACATACTATAATTATGTTCAATTGCACCTATAAAAACCATGGTAAATAAGTCATAAGTCACCTTTATTTATATAGCGCTTTTAACAATACAGATTGTGTCAAAGCACTTAACAGTATCAAATTGGAGGATAGAGTGTCAGTAATGTATAATAATAAGATTAAACACTCAATTTTCAGTTAAGGGCATTTCATTATTGAATTCAGAGATGTCATTGTCTAGCTCAGGTTAGTTTAATTAGTATCTGTGAAATCAAATGGACCATAATTGCTAGAAATTAAGTGTCCTCAACTGAGCAAGCCAGAGGTGACAGCGGCAAGGAACCAAAACTCCCTCTGTGACAGAATGGAGAAAAAAACCTTGGGAGAAACCAGGCTCAGTCGGGGGGCCAGTTCTCCTCTGGCCAAATGATGGCGATTTGTAGACTTCTGATTATCATTGCACACAGTGTTTCTCCTGTTTGTCAGCGCTGTTTCATCTGCTGTAAACTAGTTTAAATCACTGAGTCATTTGTGCTCTTGGCTGAATTCAAGCGCTTCACACTGGATCTCACAGCGCTGCTTAGTGAATAATCACATCTGCTCTGGTGGGCTCGCGCTGCGCCGCTGTTTGAACTTTGATCCGAGTGGATAAACGGTCCGTGTGACGCGCTTCAAATGAGTCGCGCTGTTTCCTTCTGCTTTTGCCGCATAAAAATTATATTAGGGATGCACCGATACCACTTTTTCCAGTACTCGGCCGATACGATACTTTTATTTTTGTTACTTGCCGATACAGAGTACCAATATTTTCATTGTATTTGTAAATTTTTTAAAATATTGGGTACAGAAACCAAAAGAGTATGTATAATGTTAGTTGGTTAACTTGATTTATCAAATAGATATATCCTTCAGTTATTTTCACAGTTAATTATGCTCATTAAAATGTATTTTACAAGTTTTAGTTACTTTCACTGTTATTTTTTTGCTCTATGGTACATCATCTTTAATTTAATAGCATTAGAGCGGCTCAGTACTGTAATCACGTTTTGCTGTAATAATGCAGGGAACCACTCGTTACAAATCTTTCATAAACACAAGTGGCGTTTGTTTTTTCATCTAAAACATGCTGCGATTTATATTCCAAAGCGACTCATATAATGCAGAAACACTCATGAAGCAAGCAAAACGCGCGCAGTGCACATATGTATTTGTACTGGTGCAGAATGAGAGCGACAAGTACAGTAGGCTATAGCCTAGTGCATTTACACTGGCTGCTAGTTTCACTTTCGCCAGAAAGTCGTGTATGCTTAAGGTTGAAAATAAATGTTGTTTATAGTAAATGCCCCTATAAATGTTGTTTTATATTTACGATTTAGTTTTAATCCAAATAATGCGTGTGCTAAGTGAGCGAACATCAAATATCACGCAACAGAAGTGCGCTCTCTCTCTCTCTACCGTTAAGTAACTTGTGCATTGTTTTACTTGCTTTTTTTTTTTGACATATCCAACCGAACTACAAACTATCCAGTGATGTCTGTGAGAAAGGGATATTCACTCGACGAGCTCGCGCATCTGAGCGTGCTTTGCTTAGCTCGCGTGCATGAGCTATACAGGCGTTAATACTGAATGTTTAACATTATTCATTGCATACATATACTTCGTGGACATCCTTAATCTCTAATAACTCCATTCTGCAGTCTGTTTCTGTTGTCGGTGTTTCTTTGTCTGAATACAGCACTTATCACATGCTGTGTGGTATCGGCGTTTGGTATCGGGGCATTTTAACGAGTACAGGAGCTCAGTATCGGTATCGGTGCATCCCTAAATTATATCAAACTCTTCATATCGTTTTATCGAGGAAAATTATATTGCGATAATTATTGTTATCGATTTATCGCCCAGCCCTAATTTCAATAAAAACATTTCACTTTACAGACAAAGAGACAAGGATGCAAACATTACGTCTAGCTGCTGGAGCGCGCCTGCCGGCCCGTAGATAGTGAGCTCTGCAGACGTGTGCTGATTGCTCAGGATGATGTCCGTCTGATCGGCGTAGATCCCTGGACTGACAGGCAGCCGGGCGCTGATCTGCTCTCCGCTGAAGACAGATCCCTGCACGCCGGCCCTCACCTCCACGTCCGTCATAGACATGCTCAACACCTTCACCTGCTGGTCGCTCATGGGCTTAAAGCTCAACACGCAGCTGTAGAAACCTGAGGGTCGGAGGAGACACAGATCAAGGGGTTACACCTGTCACTGTGAAGTCAGGCTGAAGTCCAAGGTTCATGTGAGAGACCTGTGCTGGCGTCGAATGCCGTGTGAGTGTGGTAGACGTCATGAGCGGAGAAATCCACGGCGCTGCTGGTGAAGCGGAGCTGACAGCTGACGGAGGACTCTGGGTGGAGCAGAGCCATGCTCTCGGACTGAGACGACGAGCAGCTTCCTGTGGACAGAGGAAACATGAGTGCTATGATGCTATTCAGAAAAGCACTACGATTTAAATAAATGGACCACAGCACCTGTTCATGAGACTTTTACATTTGCTTGTCTTCATTTGGAAAAAAGATGCAAAACTCAGAAACAAAAACCTTTAAGTCCGTCTGAGATTTTTCTTTTAAATGCACAATTTTATCAGGCTCCTTTGTTCAGTAATTTCACTTTAATTGCAATGAAATGGTTATTAGTTAGTTACGCAATGCCTTATTTTCAAAATGGTCAAATGTTATTTTCATAAGAGCCTGATAAAAATCAGGGTTTCTGCAGGATATTTAAGCTCAAATTTAAGACTTTAAGACATTTAAGACCTAATAAAATTAATACCACATGAGCAGGGTAGGGCAATGTCTTGATTTACAGTCCAGATAAAGGTTTTCACAAAAACGAAAAGTTTTATAAAATGATACACTTAACATTTCAGCCTTTCAATCGGTTGTAAGAAAATGTATGCTGAAAAGTATTAATTATATTAATTTAAACAATTATCATCAATACATTATATTAATTACATTACATATATATACATTTTATTGTTTAGATTTTTATAACGCATTATCTTCTTATTGATCCACCAGCTCTGCGTGTTTGCAGCTTAAAAACATGGGCTGATTTTTGCATTGGTCTGAACAAAAACAACAGGCTTACTGAAATTGCATATTCATTCCCTGCCAGCAGGTGGCGCCTTCGGAACGGCAGAAATATATCTGTTTCCATGGCAACACAGGACTCTCATGTTTATGAAATTAGGGCTGCACGATAAATCGAAGTGAAATCGAAATCGCAATTAGACAGAAGCTGCGATAGTCATGCGCATCTTTCAGTGAAGCATGGTTCTGTGATCAGTAGTAAATCTCCATCCGAAGGCCAGAGAAACTTCAAAAACACCCCGAAGAAGAAATCCAGGAAATGCCAATCACTGCAGCTGAATAAACAGAAGATTTAACTGCTTTCATAGATTCAACGTGACTAATAAACACACGACTACGGCAATATATGGTTTATCTGAGTTCGTCTTATAATTTTCATTATAATAAAGTATATCTATAATGCAATGCTAATCGAAGAAGCCACATCATCTCACAGAGGGATTTATTTCAAACACTCAGCTGATGTTATGAAGTGAGTTTGGAGTAAAAACATGTTATTAAATGTGGTATTTTTACGTGCTTTCAGATGGAGCAGCATTTACTACACAGAGCCGTAGTTCACTGAGAAGCCACGCAAACAGCTGTCATTATCGCAAAAGATTTCTTCAATTTCATAAACGTACGATTATATCGTCTGCGAATTTTTGCGTAGCTTGTCAGAGAACTACGTCTCTGTGTAGTAAATGCTGCTCCATCTGAAAGCAGGTGATGAAGATGTACTACTAATCACAGAACCGGCTTTACTGACAAGATGCGCGTAACTTTCGCATTCGATTAATTGTGCAGCCCTATACGAAATCATAGCCTTTTTAAAACTTAATCGTCACATGAGCCATATCACAATTCTGGTCTTTCCATCCCCAAATTTAAGACCTCTTCAAATCATAATTTCAAAATTGTACTTTCTTGTACAATTTAAGACTTTTTATGACCTTAAATTTGATACAACTAAATGTAAGACTTTAAGAACCCTGAAAATGCTCATTTAAAAGAAAAATCTCAGATGGAGGCTTTTGCATTCGTGATTCTTAGGAATCAAACCAATGACGTTGAAGTTGCTAGTGGGGCCCTTTGAAATCAGTTCAATTTTTACCAAATTCTGTGTTCTCCATTTTATCTTTTCTGGATTTCACTTTAATGGTTGAAAACACTGAACAGTTGTGTTATATATGTCAAGTATGATTCAGTCTCTCTCTAATGCAATTCCAGCAGTGTTTTGTACCGATGAGGTTGCTTCCCGTGTCCCTGGTTGACATCAAGACTTTAGAGTCTCTGTCCTTCTTCACTGCGGGAATCACGACAGACGTCCGAGATGCACCTTCAATAAGAACCTAAACAAAATACAGCATTACAACACAATCGCAATAATCTTTACATGCAGTTTAACAGGCATCACACTTTTGGACCAAAGAACTTTCATGATTTTTCCATTTTAAACTCCATTTTTCCATGTGATTAACTTCACCTCTCTGTAAGTGCGGAGTTGACCGGGTATCTCGTAGTACACCGTGACTGTGCCCTTGTCTCTGGCTACTGCAGCTCCAGTCCTGGGATCGATCTCCAGCAGAGCGCTGGACGATGAGCTCCACACACCGGGCGCTCCTGCACATGAACAATGACTTGAATACTCACAGAAAGCCATGTGTCTGTAAATGGTATCAATATTTGTATGTGTCCGTGTTTTCTCTTACCCTCCTGATTAACAAACTGTGCAGAAAAACACACAACGTCTCCCACGATCAGCCGCTGGGCTTTAGCCGGATGAATGGCATGTTGGACCGGTATTGCGAGGAAATCTGTGAGTCCGGGCTGCTCCGAGTCCCCAACCCCCAGCAGAGTCAGACCCACATTCACCGTCCGCACCATCAGCGTGCCATTACTCGAACCCTTACCGACCTGCACCAAATCATCCCTGCACACGAGACAGATCATTAATACACATTGATCCAAGTAAAAAAAAAACAAACAAAAAAAAACATATGCACTGATTATCTCTGATTTTTAATTATCTGCAATTACCACTTTTAACATAGTTTCGAACTCTGTGTGAGGAGGAATGGGGTTTGATTTTGTGTTAGTATTAAATTAAGATAATGTTATTGCAATACATGGGACGAAACCAGGGAAGAAACGTGAAAATTCTTACTTCATTTTAAAATTAAAGCTGATATGGAATCTATATGAAAGATTTTGAAAGGACTTTGAAAAACTTTAGATTTTGAGTTACAGAGTCTCTTTCACAAGGGAAATAAAACATAGCGAAATACATTATATACATTATTTCTTGTGCTTATGTCTGTTGCTGTTAGGGCTGTAACAAACCAATATTCTGATGATCGATTAATCTATTGGATATTTTTTATGATTAATCTATCAATCTATATTTTTAATCTTTTTTTTTTTTTTTTTTTTAACATTGAAACAATTTATTATTCTGATTAGTCAATTAATCATTACCAATAAAATTAGTTAACCTACCAATAATTAATACCTTTTTTAGTTTTATCAGACTTCACAGCATGTTAAATTAGTCCAACTGAGGCACAAGTTTATCCATTATATATTTTAAAGAACCAACAACAACTTCAAATGCGTTATTTCAGCCCTAGCTGCTGTTGAATTTTGATGTAAAATGTTTAGTCCATGTTTGATATCTTATCTTCAATATTATATTAAACAAACAAATGGAGGCCTCTGGAAGCTTTGTTGATAATGATAGGAGTGGTGTAGTTTGGTCTTGATGCTGGTTTGCAGTGAAGGAGCTGTGTAAGTGTTGCATTCAAAGGCACAGCTGTCCTGCAGATCTCCTGTAGATGGCTCTGATTCTGTTACCTGTTGGTGGAGAAGCTGAGCACTGAGTTGTGGCTGTGTAAGGTTTCTCCTGTGCTGTCGTGGAAGTGAACGGTGAAGGTGAGAACGGCTCCCAGCGGGATGGCGGACACAGTCTCTCTGTTAGACGTGTACACGACTGGACTAGTGCTCAGACGCAGGTACGAGACGGTCACCACCTGACAACAAACACCAGCTCTGTGTTACACAACTACTTTACATGCTTGATTGCTGACACTGAATGCCAACTACTGAATCATTCATTCAGAGTTAACCTAATATAAGGGATAATGTACAGTCATTAATCGCAAAACTCATTTGAAAATACATAGACATCATCCTGAGGTAACATCCCACTGCATGACTGCTAAATAAATAAAAAACATACACATAGCCATGTATTTCACTGATGAACTATTGATGAGCTAATTTTTTTTTTTTATCTTAACTGATTATACTGCAAAAATATTAATTTATGCACTGTTATTATTAATCTGCAATTCAAGTTACTTATCCTCTATTTTGTTTTCTATTAATTTTATTAAGTTAAATTGCTAAACTGATCAGCTGTTTAAAGACTATTGCACTTGCATAGTCTCATATATCCTTATCTGTGGAAGAGTTACCTTCACAGCGACGATGATGGTTTGATTGACGCCGAATGTTTCCTGCGAGCTGATCTGCAGCGATGCTGTTCCTGTCAGAGACCCAGACGTCAGGTGACCGTTATCATCCACCTGAACGAGAGCAGCTCTGTCCGGACAGTCCAGTACACGGTAGGACAGGGAGCCCAGGCCATCTCTACAGGACATAACACACATTATACAGCTATAATGAGCACTGCTCAACAACACGCAAAACTCTGATCATCTGGAACGATTTTTATTTATGACCAAAAATACAAACAGATCCAATTTTTGCTCAATATTATTTGATAGATTTCTGGAGTATTTAATTCTAATTACTTAATTTTAACATTTAATTTACAGCATTTAACAGTCAAATATTTCTAAATAATGACTGTTATCCACAGCAACACTGTATAACTGACCTTTCAGGAAACCTACATGGTCTCCTATATGATGTTTCCCACAGTCTTTACTAGTGAGCTAATAAATTTATTTCGACTCAAATAATTTGTCTATTATTTGTTTTTTTAAGCAGCCATTCCTCCAGCGGGATAAACGTAGAATATGTAATTACCACAAAACAAAACCCTTCTGGATTATCATTTAAATTTAAAATAAAAGCTATGTCATCCTCTGAATATTGGATATAATGATATACAACAGCATGATGCAGACGAGACGCTGCTTAAATATTAAAGGGATAGTTCACCCAAAAATGAAAATTCTGTCATCATTTACTCACACTCAAGTATTTCCAAACCTATATGAATGTCTTTGTTCTGCCGAACACAAGCGAAGATATTTTGAAGAAAGTTTGTAACCAGGCTGTTTTGGGGCACCATTGACTTCCATAGTAGAAAAATAAAATACTATGGCAGTCAATGGGGCCCCAGAACTGCTCTGTTTCCCACATTCTTCAGAATATCTTCCTTTGTGTTCAGCAGAACAAACACATTCATACAGGTTTGGAAATACTTGAGGGTGAGTAAATGATGACAGAATTTTCATTTTTGGGTGAACTATCCCTTTAAATTCACATACTATGCATACATATTTATGTTAGTTTAGTCCAGATGAGTTCTTTTAAAAACAAACACAATGTTTAACTGCAAGTGCCTCCTGAATTTGAAGTGGAGACACGTAATATGCGGGTCTGTTTGTAGGGCAGCACAGCTCACATTCATGGCAAAGCAGCATGGATATCTGATGTGGTTCAGTCTAGCTGTAACTGTGTGTTGATCTGAGGTACCTGTTGGTTTGGAGTTTGAGCAGGGAGTTTGGGGACATCAGGATCTCCTCAGCTTGAACTTCTGGGTTCAACAGCTGCAGTTTCTCATAAACCTGAAATTCAGTATATGGCTCTCAGTTTAACAAATGTTCTTCAAAATACAGTGTTGCAATGGCTATGATTTACAGTCAAACCAAAATTTATTCAGACACCTTCAACATTTCTCACATTATCACAGTTTATTCGCTATAGTTTAGAAAAATGGTAATAAAATATGAGAAGAACTCAGAGTTAAACTGTGTCAGAACAAATTGATATTGATAAAGTCAGATAACTTTGATAGAAAGGTATGTAATGAAGTCAGTTGAATAGCTGTCAGCTGTTAAATTTAAGCACACAATTAAGCCCTAAACACACTGCGTGATTTTCAGCTGTCCCAGACGAAAGATTGGTAAAATCATGCAGTGTGTTTCGGGCTTTATATAATAGCAATTTAGCTCAACCAATTACCAAGCAATGCTTCATTTTGTTCAGTCTGTGGTGTAAAAAGATCGCATTAGCAATTAAAGAAAAACATGCTCAGGTCAAAGTGTCCGAATAATTGTTGCTCCCAAATTTTTATCAATTTTACTGGTAGTGCACTGTATAAAGAATTTTTGTGGTATAATATGTCACAGTTTACTTTATTTTGCTATCCTCACTTATATAAATGAACCTTCAGTGTCCTGCACCCAGTAGTAAAAAAATATCAAAAATTATAACTGGAGTCTGAATAATTTTTGGTTTGACAGTATATAGTAAAAATAAACCATTCAATGCTTGATATGGGGTTTGTTTTTTAAAGCCAGTCACACAGAATACAGTGCCGCTCTGTGAATGACAGAAAGAGATTTAGTCTACCTGTATCTGTATCTCATCATGGAGCTCGAGGGCACCGTCCTGCAGATGTCCAGCCAGAGGAGCACTGGTCTTCACCACCACACGCAGTCCTGTGCGGCCTTTACTCCTGCCAAACACACTCATGGCAAAGTTGTGCTCGGCGCTGAGCTGTACAGACGCCTGCAGGACCGATCACACACACACACAGATTAATCTGAACCGCAACACCAGCACACACTGGAGTGAAGGTTTACCACAGAAATGTGTAAACACAAACTAATAGACCTGCCACTACTATGTAATCTGTTTCTCTGTTCTTCAAAGAACTTGCTTTGTTGTTGCAACAACCATATCTTTTTATAGGAAGAATGCACTTTGTTTAATTTTCATATTTTTATATTGGTACTAGAGATGCACAATATCAATTTTCTCCACTGATACCGACAGATGATTATTCAGAATACCATCTGCTCGTACATTCCTATAATATTAGAGGTTAAAATTAACAACAAAGCATAAACTATTATATTTAACTGCTATTTACTGTCAGATATAATAAATCACACTCAAAAACTGAAATGTCTGCATGCAACTCAGATGCACATAAAGTAGTTTTCATAAAAACTTTTCATGACAGATACATGATTAACAGTGAATAAGCTCCTCTCTAGTGTTTCTTCATAGCTAACTAACCAACTGTGAACACTGGATAACTTTCCTCAGGCAAATGCAACATTAAGTGACATTTATCACAAGCTGTTTTATTGACATCTTTCTGCGGTTGAAACACTGAGTGATTACATGATACATTGTATTATAATTTTCAATATACCTTCTGATGATCATTCATGTTTATTTTACGCTATAACTTGTGTTAAAGTGGAAGAGACTTGTAGGGCTGGACCAGAATATTCGATTATTCAAATATTCGTTCGGTGGGTTGCCATTCGATTTTAAATTTAGAGATTCAAATATTCTTTTTTTCTTTTCTTTTTTTGAACACCTGGCATCCCCCGCGAAACGGTTCTCATTCGCGCTTGAATATGAATCGCCCATGAGTGAACGTCATGAACATCATGATTCAGTTCGTCTGGAAGAGAAGACAAAAATGCCGAAGACCTCAGCTGTGTGGGAGCACTTTAAATTGAGTGAGGACAAGACAAAGGCAGTGTGCCAAATATGCAATTTGAAACTGGCCTAAGTTACCACAACAGCACATCAAGTTTGAGTTCTGTAAGTAGTACACCTATTATAGTAGCCTATATTGTTGGTGTAAAAAAACGAGCTGCTTTTATCCGCCATGTTAATCAGTAATTTTACACATGATAAAAACGTGCACTTAATTTGCTTGGAAAATACTTGCGAATAACGGAGAAAGGAAAGAGAGAGATAACAGATGCCATAGTGGAGTTCATGGCTATGGATATGAGAGCCATTAATTTAGAAATGTGAGCTGTCTAGCCAGCCTAACGTTACCTTGTTCTATTCAGCCTATTACAGTTTGTTTTATTCTATATAAGGGAATTCATTTAATTTTATTTAAACTTTTCGTTAATTAAAATGTGTGATGCTGTTATTGAAAGTATGCTACCGTGATCTTTATTTATTACAGTTCATTGAACTTCGATTTTTTTATTTTTCGTTCTTCTTTTATTTAAATAGCCTACCCTTTACGGTGTCAGTAATTACTGTGCTGCTAATTTCTGATTTGGGAGTGATTTGTTTGTTAGAAAAAAGTTAGGCTACCTTATTAAAAGTATTGCTCTTAACAGAGTTTTTTGTGTTTTGTATCACTAGTGCAGTGTCCTTTCTCGGAGTATATAAGCCCTGCCCGCGTGAAGCACGCCGCTTCCGGCTCGCTCTGTTCTGTAGTTTATTCTGAACGTCGCGTGTCCATATTGCACCAAAATGCGACACTGCACTCCCTTGGGTCCGCAGCAACACACCCCCCGTGAAGTCGATTGGATGAACGGTTCTCGACGACATAATGCAAACAGACACACAGAGATTCCTGCCTTTATTAGAGAGATATTCGGTGTCGATTACTACCAAAGCTTCGAAGCTCAAAAAATGGTATTCGGACCAGCCTTAGAGGCTTGGGTTCTGTGCTGCCGCTTGAACTGAAGTACCACAATAAAGAGCGTCAAAATTGCATGTGAGACCCTGGAGCACAAAACCAGTCTCAAGTCGCTGGGGTATATTTGTAGCAATAGCCAACAATACATTGTATGGGTCAAAATTATCCATTTTTCTTTTATGCCAAAAATCATTAGGATATTAAATAAAGATCATATTCCATGAAGATATTTTGTAAATTTCCTACCATAAATATTTCAAAACTTAATTTTTGATTAGTAATATGCATTGCTAAGGACTTAATTTGAACAACTTTAAAGGTGATTTTCTCAATATTTAGATTTTTTCCACCCTCAGATTCTAGATTTTCAAATAGTTGTATCTCAGCCAAATATTGTCCTATCCTAACAAACCATACATCAATGGAAAGCTTATATATTCAGGTTTCAGATGCTGTATAAATCTCAATTTCATAAAATTGACCCTTATGACTGGTTTTGTGGTCCAGGGTCACATTTATTGTTTGAATTTTGTGATAAAATGGACAGAAATAACAGCACAAAGCTGTTTGTGTTTATTGGATGGGATGTATGCTACAAATAATGTTTGGTGAAGAGAAAAACCATGGACCTGGCAACCCTGGCTTGACCTACAGGTGATTCATAGGGTCAAACAGAAGATGCATTATTATATTTTTGAAGTGAGACTGTGTTAATGCCTTATCATCTTAATTTTAACAGCCTTAAATTCTACAAAAGATACCTTTTCTTCACACAAATTTTCTGGCCTCTTTTGACTGACAGGACATAATCGGCCAGCTGTTTTATCGATGGCCGATAGCGCAGATAATTGCTTTTATCAGCCAATACGATTATTGGCTAACACACTGGTGTATCTCTATTTGGTACCTTTAAGTAAATATGATTTTGAATGTTCTTTTTGTGTTCATTCTGTAAAAATCAGTAAGATGTCAATAGGTTGTTAAACCTATCACCAAGAAAAATACTGAGATACCAGCCCAAACTGTGATAAAGTTAAAATCAACAACAAATACTGGAATCAAGCACTGTAGAGCACAGGGAGAGTGTTATCCTGACCTCTGCATGGCGCGTGTGAACGTCCAGAATGTCTCTCTTGGTCACAGACCAGTGGAAGGTCAGTCCAGGAAGAGCGTTCCCGAAGGAGAACGGCGTCTCGCTGTTGGTCAGGCCCATCACATACACCGGCATCTACCGCCAGACACCAAACCTTCATCACAACCTTCTCACAATACTCTGCAGATAAAAACTGAACTCATAAACTCGTTTACCAGCGTTCCTGTCTTCATTCTGGTGATGGGAGCTCGGATCCTAATGGCCTTCAGCTGGACCACCTCCACATCCACCTGATCCTGTAAGAGACGGTGTTTAACTCACTCATCATCACACAGATCAATGCACTTTCTGCTAGAGATGCACCGATGGCAATTTTCTTGGCCAATTCCGATTTTTTTGCAAGTGTGACCTGCCGATGCCGAGTTTTGCCGATTTCGATTTTCTTTCTAAAAACTATAATTGACAGCATATATAAAACAAAAATCTATCCTTTTTTAATGCAAAAAAAATAATGACATAATAAAAAATTAAACATTACAATTCCCCCCATCTGGACAAAGTTACAGATGTTCTCTCACTTAAACAACTCTCAAAATAAAGTGCTCTTTGACTAGAAAAGAGGTAGAAATAACAATTAACTGAAAAGGAGTTACTGTATGTAACAAAACAGATGTCATTTCCCACTGTGGTTCCTAAATTGTCATTTTTTCCCTAACCTTATTAAATGTGTCAGTTTTCACATCAAATTCTTACATTGTTTCAATTAATTCAGTTAGAATAATAAGAAACTGTAGAGCTGTTACCATTCAAATGAAATCAGTATCAACAAACTCCATCTTTCCACCACAGCAAACACAGAAGCTGCATCTGAAGTGGCATTAGACGCATTTACACAGACTGTTTAATGAAGCTGAAGTGCCATAAATGCATTTACGCTGCAAAATTTTGAATGCAAAAATAATTTTATAAGATTAATGTTTTAAATAGTTTTTAAACATACAAATAAAAAATGTTGGGAAAAATGCAATGATAGTTTTAAATATGAGACCAAACCAGTAGGTGGCGGCAAATGACTGTTTGAATGAGTGAGTCATTAGTCCTTCATTCAACAGAATTGTTCAAATGGCTGATTCATTTAGAATCAAGGCAAGTGACTACTGTCTTTATGAACGGTTTACTGAATCATTGACTCACTTGCTTCGTTCAAAAACGTGGATTCGTTCAGTAAGGAAACACCGCTGTGTTGCTCGGAGACACGCAGCAGTTCTGCTGTGGCTTTGATTGGAATATTTTCATAAGCAAAATTGAGCAAAAACAGTCAATATTGTGTCTAAAATGTAAGTCACTTAATTTTAACTTCTTGTTTATTGAACTACTATTGTATAAAATCAAATTGCAATTGTGTTGAAACATTTTGGTTGTGCAATGTTGCGTACCTAAATCATATATCATAAATTTCTTATTTTTTACTACCGCAGTATGCATCTATACGTTTCTGTGAATTTCTGTGCCGGAATCGGCAGACTGTCCACCGGTCCGAGCCGATCATGCGGAAAACCGGCTAATTCCAGTCCCTGGTCAATCGGTGCATCTCTAGTTTCTGCACGTCTGTCTGCGGAGCATCACCTTGGACACCACCACCAGTTTGCCGGTTTCTGTGTCGACCGCCTGGACCACTCCGGTCACGCTCATGTTGCCCACCGACAGGCCCTTGACGTGACCCAGACTGCTGACAGAGGCGATGCTCTCGTGGGACAGAGAGAAGAGGATGTTGGACTGGGGCTGTGGTCCTCCCTCTGACGTGATCTACAAATGAACAGGTGCAATGCATCCAGTCAGTCTATCTCTGAAGATGATCACTGATCACAGACATCAGACCCAGTTAGATTGTGACAGCACATGAAAACAATTACCATTATTAACTAGTTGCTTATTAGCATGCATATCACTAGCATATAGGCTGTTTATTAGTACGTATAAAGCACATATTAAAGCCTTATTCTGCATGATCATATTTTAGATCCCTTAATCCACCCCATACCAAAACTAAAGATAGATAAACTATCTTACTAACTACTACTAAGCAACAAATTAGGTGTTTATTGAGACAAAAGCCATAGTTAATAGTGAGAAGTGGACCCCAAACTAAAGTGTGACCCAAATTTCATTCCAGTTGTAAGGTGTGGTATATTCCTTTTATAATCCAAACGTTAAGAAATGCAGGTTATCATCCTTGTCATGCGAGTTATCATCTGGGAAGCAGACATCCATGTCATAACCTGAGATGTTTGCCAGTGGCAGTCCAACTATTATTTCATCCATAATGCTGTAGTACAAGCAAAACAATGCTAGCACAGGAGGGAACACATGCATGATGTATGCATAATCTTGCTTTAGAGTGCAGGCTTCGCTTGTGTTTTGTGTTGATCTGCTCACTCACATCAGATCTGAGTGCATTAGACAAGTGAAGTGTGCTGTATTAAATAAGATCAGTTTGAGAAAGTAGATGACTTACCTGCATCATTGCTCCAACGATCAGAGTGACTTTCCTGGGCAGCAGCCTGAAGGGAGGAAACACCTACCGATCAAAAAAAGACAAAAAACGTTTTTCAGGATTCCCTATCACCACAAACAAACTAAGCATCTAATTTGAATTTTTAGTAGCAACCTGTTCAAGCTTCAAGAGAGTAGCTCTCTCCATTCTTCATTTATTCAGCTTTTAGAAGATATAACAAACAAAAATACAACAAATTCACAAATGTTATTATTAATATGTTAATTTTTTGTTCCGTATGTAATGTAATGTAATGTTTCGGAGCAGCTCAAGCCGTTTCTCATCGTGCTGTGTGAAATACAGACTAAACGGTGGCTCAAAACCACTGTATGAGCATATGATACGCAAACTACAGCTGGATAAAAGTAGTAGTTGTATACAGAGAGTGTTTTATAACGGATGCTCGCGTGTTTTGGAGAAGTTTTTGAGGATCAGTGGTGTTTATGTATATATGGGCATCAGACGCTCCAAAGCTTTCAGATCGCTAAATTTCCACACATGCAGAATGGTTTCATTTTTCATTTGTATTTTGGTGTGTTTAGTAATCCTGAATGGATCCGTAGTAGTTTATATGCAGCCCTTTGGCATCTATCTCCCTGTTGTCTTGTATGGTATGGCAGGTTGACTTGTGCTTATCTGTTAAAATTACTGTATAATTGAGCTTTACACACTTTAAAGTTGTATAGAATATCTGCAGTGGCATTTTTCCAAAGTTTGTTTGCAAAAAAAAGAAGAAAAAAAAAGAACACGGAATGTTTAAATCTATCTTGAATTTGTTTTGTTTAAAAATAATTACATGGAACTGAAGTAATAACACTAGAATACGAAGGTTTTAATAGAAAAGGTTGGGGGGGTCTTGCAGTATTGATTTAGAGAGGAGGGGGTCTTGGAGTAAAAAAGGTTGAGAACCACTGCTTTAGGTAAATGCAGGCCCGGTTCAACGGGAATACTAAGAACCTGAACATCATTATTATTATTATTATTATTTTAAATTAATAATTAATGCAATATAAAGATACATCCCAACAAGCTTTTTCTATTCATTTCATATGTATTTTATTTATTTATGTATTTATTTATTTTTCACTTGGTAGATCTCGACGAGTATCTCATTTAAAAAAAAAAAAAAAAGTAGATCCCCACACAAAAGAGTGTGGGAACCCCTGGTTCTTCATGCTAACAAATATTAGATCCAGTCCCTTTACTAGATCCATCAAAACAGATCCCTTTTGTCTGGTACTCAAACCCCAGTCAGCAGTGTTTTATCTGACACCCAGAACCAGTTAACAGCAAGTCCCAAAACTATACTGACTGCTGACTGGGTTATGAACACCAGACAAAAATCATGTTTTTTATTATGTTGTCATGTTTTTATTGTGTTTTATCGTGCTAGTCAGCTGTTTTTTTAGTTATTTTTTAACCCAGTCAAAATGATCCAACTGCAGTTTGATTGAGATTAACTGGAATGCACAAGGAAAAAACATGATTTCTGAGAACTGTTAAAAATGGAGAAATCTGTTTCTGCAAATGAACCCTTCATATCTTCTCACAGGATCTGGTAAAGGTAGTGTAAAAAAACATACTATATAATCTACACACATTAAGCTTGGCACAAACTATTCATAAAGCTGTAAATGATGGCACAGGAGAGGCTTACTTCAATTTGCTGGGGTGCAGAGGAGATTTTCCTGCCATTGCTGTCTATGACGACAGCAGACACGCTAGTTTGTCCGATCACCAGACCTTTGACCAGAAACGTGGCTGTATCTTCTTCTGATGAATCGGGCAGAGCTCTGACAAACAGCAGAGGTTTATTAGCTCTCTCAGACAGCAGAACATCAAGCTCAGGAGATCTAGAAACAGTTACTCACTGCAGGGATATAATGGAGGACGCTGCCCTCAGCTTCAGGTTCATGACAGAGAAATATTTGGAGAGGAAAGGCTTCTTGTTGCCATCCAAAACCCGAACATATGCTTTGACTGACTTGCTGATCTCCACCTGAAATGAATGCATCATCTGAATTTTACTTCTGATTTCAAAATCATTTTTATTAACGATTATAAAATGCACATGCATGGAATTTCGAAACGGATTTGTTTTTGAGAAATTCTTTAAAGAAATATTTTAACATGAATGATTTTTTTTGATCAGATGTCACCAACCTTGTCGACCACACGCACATAAACCTCCAGAATATCAGAGATGTGAACCGTAGCCGTAGCAGGAGAAGGGAAGGTCAGGCAAAGGTCATGAACCATCACCTGCAAGACCCCCGCCTGAGCCGGGACCACCTGAGTCACAACCAAATGAGATTATATTCAAACTAAACCACAGAAGAAACAAGTTATTAACAACTGATATTGTGTTGTCAGCTGTAAGGCTCACTAATGGCTCATTTTCACCGAGCGGTCCGGGTCAGTACAGTACGGTACGGTACCGCTCGGGACGAACACCCTGATCCAGCTTGCGTTTCCACTGCTAACAGTACCCGTACTTGATAGGTGTGGTGTATGCCGGAAAGTAGTGATCGACGATAAAGCGTGACAATAAGCACAACTCTGCCTTTTTTATGTCAGTTTTAATGAACAATAATAGCCATTATAAAAGTATAAGTACAAAGAATAAGAGGCTTATATAAGAAGAAATAAAGACAAAAGCAAACTACTCAGTCAAACGTATGCTACAAAGTCAGCGCTGTACTATGTAAAGTTCAAAATAAATATATAAAGTTAAACATAACTTTCTGCTCAGCCAAAATGATATGACCAGGAACAATACATTTACATTAATGCATTTCACAGACGCTTTTATCCAAAGCGACTTACATTGCATTCAAGTTTTTACATTTTTATGAGCTCTTGCTTTCCCTGGGAATCGAACCCATGATCTTGGCGTTGCTAGCGCCATGCTCTACTATTTAAGCTACAAGAAAGGAACAAATAATAGATTCATGAGACCACGAATGCCTGTTAAATATAACCAAAACTAACTGTATCTCATGTTTAATCACTACAGAGACATCAGAGCCAGCGGTAAATGTCAGAAGGGCTAGCCGAGCTAAGGCTGCTCGAGGCGGATACATGAGCACTGAGCGCCCGCTGATCGCCTGGAGCTCCGAAATCGGCAGAGCAAATTTACCAAATAGGCGCTCTCTTTATAAATCAACCGCAGATTTGAGTTTTAAACAACTACATTCTCGCCTGAAAAACTCTTAAAACTACATTTCATGACAGAATGACAGTAATATTTTGAAAATTACGCAGGTTTTTGGGCAATGACGTTTCACAAGTCCACAAGAACGCATATTGAGAAATGGCTATTGTCTGTGTGAAAATATAAAATGATAAAATACACTTATATTTTTTGCGTTTGCGTACTCTGATGTAAATAAGCTGGACACTCATGGACAGCAGAGCGGAACGGGTGAAGATGCTTTATCCTCTTGTATAAAGCACAAGTCACGATTCTAGTCAACCAATCAACGTTCTGCAGTGAGTTTAGCTCCACCCTTTTGGTACCCTTTGCTGTGCTAGGCACCCCAACGGAAGGGTACCAAAAAAGTGGTACGGTACGGTTCGCCATTTTGGTACCATTCACAACTTCTGACAATGGAAACAGATATAATTTCGCACCGTACCATACTGTACTGAACCGTACCGCTCGGTGGAAACGAGCTATAACAGAAGTCCACTCAAGTCATTGAAAGTAACAGTAAGTGTAATATATTTTTTCATATTCATTTTAACACACAAATATCACAGACAGCAATCACCAGCCTGGAAAGACCAGAAAATATGACTAATGTATGGATTTTGTGAAATATTTTGTTGAAGTCATGCTCCAGGTTCATGCTCTAGGAAAAGGAAAAAAAAAAACTAGTGTAACAGACATGTCTGTGTAAAGTGTCTGTAAATTTTATATCATAAAGGAATAAAGAATACTTTTAAGAATAAGGGAATAAAGAATATTATACTTTACATAGTATACTTAAATGTGAACTGAATGTAATGTTTTTGGACACCTAAAATTGAATATTTATTGCAATTACCGTAAATGAAAATGTATTATAGTTTAAATTGATATTAAAAGCATATAGTTGAACTTAAGAGTGCTTTTTTTCCTCATGTAATTTCATAACTACTTCCATTGTCTTTGAAATATGATTAAAATGTACTGCCAATTGTACTGAACAAACATTTATGCTAAATCAAAATATAATGCCATTTCTAATAAAACTTGTGTCATGTATTTAAACAGTTAAAATTACACATTTGTAATGAAGTTGTAATTCACTTAAAATATATTTAACACAATTCAGTCACAAATATTAAAAGATAAAAGATTACTTAAATCTGCTTTAGTATGTTAGACAACACATCAAAACAACTACTTTTTAAAAGCACAACAAAACATTCTTAAAACAATGATAGCAGAACTTCATGTGACAATTACAAAAAGTACATTTTTAAAATATACTTTGTAACATTTCTACAATTTTTAAAAGTAGACTGATGTTGTTTCATTAATATTTTAATTGCATGTAGTTTTTTTTAAATATAGTTCATTATTATTATAGTTCATTCACTATATTTAAACATACTACTTTTTCAAAAGGGAAGGACACCAGAAAGAGATTGTTTGCATAAATAAAAATCCAAACTCAATACAAAACTATTCCTTTAAGTCAAGTCTAATTTTACTAACCAATTTTAACTTTTGCAATGGTTGATTTCTGGCATTTTATTCACTTGATTTTCATTGTGGTTTTCACAAAACGACACGCTGAAATTTAAGCTGAACAGTTGTAATAGCTGGCTTGTACAGGACTACATGTTAGAATAAAACCATAAATTGATTTCTCAAGTCTACTGTATTCTAGAGCAGAGATGTACGGGCCTTCCACACTTGTTTAATGAGAATAGATTGAATATTTACAGGTTTACGATCCCCTAAACCCCTGGCAACACCTAAAATATGGTTAAAATTTGTAACATACCACTGGACAAAATTTGCTATTTCAGATTTTCTTCCTCATGCTATGCAGAAACAGTTTTTTGTTATAAACAAAATGCCACAAAAACCACTGAGAGAGCTTATCTATTACTTTTATCTTAAATGTTACCTGAGCGATTCCCTGGGACTCCTGGAACGTGACGTCTGCGATTCCCCCGACGCTCGCATTGACGTAGAAATACCCCGAGCCCTGCTGCAGAACCAGATCCGCCTGCAGAGGAGAAAACACAGCAGCCGGTGTCACACACGCCAGACGATCCAGAGCAATCAGGCACGTATGAGCTTACCGTCACATCGGGATGGTTGTATATGGTGATGGTGTCAGGGGTCACCTTCACGTCCTCTACTAACAGCAGGTCAAGCGTGGCAGAGACGGGGCTCAGAGGATCAAACTAACACACGTGAACATAACACACATCAATCAGAGCTCAACTTCAGAATCAAGTTCAATGACTGAATATTAGGGATGTAACGATATCAAAATCTCACGATACGATATTTATTGCAATGTTTAAAAAAAAAAAAGATGAAGAATTGGAAAAAATTAAAATTTTGTACAAGTTAAATTATTCTATCTAATGCACTTGGAGAGTTCAAAATAAAGAGCTCCAACCCATGATCTTAACTAAGAAAACTTACGTCAGAAAAAAAGTCACTTGTATCAACCCTCTTTTTATTTGTGATATACTGTCTCAGTCTAAATTATATTCACACTGGTGTTTTAGGAAGCCAAACAAATTAGAATAGAATAATAACAATTTTATATTATTATTTTATATTATATTTTATTTTATATTATTCCTATGACAATAATAGCCTAATTTACACTAGAGTAGGGAAATTACAATACTTCTTTCCTAATTTCTACACTTGAAAGAGATTGTTTGAATTTGGACTGCATTTAAACCGCTAGCTGTCAGTAATTCATACTGCACTTTAAGCTTTTATTTTGACGGAAACGGCAGTAGAGCTTTTATTTTGAAGGAAAACTCCAGCTTCAGTGAAAAATTACAAAAAGCTTACAAAAACAGGTCTCACTACAAATCTAGTGAAATGCTGTAATCATCTGCCATGAAAATAAAGCCTAACTGGTGGCTGTTGCATTCCCAAACAAACGCTAAACTCACAGCACATGAAATAAGATCACTGCATTCATTCAGTGTGAACGGAGCCGTTCTGAGACGCGGAAAACACCAGATCACGAGCTGATCGTCTGAACCAAGTGTGCTCTTCGCTTTGAAACACGCAGTGAAACCAGACTTGATGAAGGGATTAAGCCATATTGTGCTTTCGGTTTGAGTTCGTTTGACAGATACTGTGCCAAAGCATAATGGCCCAAAACACAACTTTGAAGACCGTTTATGTTAAAATAATAAGTTTAAATATATTTTAAAAACTACACTTTTTGCCTGGAATATCTATCGTTTCATATCTTCATGTGACCATGATAATATTGAGACTAGTGATCGACCGATATTGATTTTTTAGAACCGATACCGATACCAATTATTTGCATGTTTATGTGCCCGATAACCGATATGCAGAGCCGATATTTATTTACTGTTATAAAATACTTCACTTATTTTTCCTTCTTTCAGTCATCTTTTTTTTAAGTGTCAAAAATTTGCAGTCTTTCATGTTAAATTTAATCTTCATATTACAGCAATAAACAAATACATTTTATTTATAAAAAGCATCAGCAGCAATAACACTAATATTATCAATAAGCAAAATAAATGTAGAATGTCTAATGTTTTCAAATGGAGAAAATAAGACAGGAGTCATCTCAACTTCATTTTAAACTACAGTTTTAGGTTTATAAGCTGTTTACTGGAGTCAAGAATAGTTCACTGGATAATGTTAATTCACTGAATAATACTCTCTGGAATATTGGAATATAAACTTTTACTAACTTTTTTTTTTAAATACATCGTTTTTATTGCATTTCTCAACTGGAATGTTATATCAGAATTATTAATGTTTTTGACCTCGTAGATTATGAAATGCCTGCTGACAGCGCGGTTTATGTGCATTTACAAAGATCTCAAACTGCGATCGCTCCCGGAGATAATAAATAATTCATTTCTATAGAGTTGTATTTTTAGATGTTTATTAGCGAAATAATGGTTATATAGTAAATGCTGCTACAATTTAGGGTGTTTTAAACAAATGAATCTTGTTAAAAGTTACATGCGGAGGCCGTGCTGGAGCATTTCCTGAGCATCAACCCGCTGAGTGAACAGCAATATGAAGCGGCTTCACGAGACTAATGATGAGCAAATATACAACAGAGAGAGAATTTAATTCAGCGCTTTTATTTCCAACATGCGCTCATTCATGGCTGTATTGTTTAACTCATGCAAAGTTACGTCCTTATTGGGAGAGGACTTGACGGATTTAAGTGTGTCGAGCTCGTCCGTCCGCACTCATCCGCGGCGAGTATACTTTGAAAGCTGCTCGGACGCGGCTGTGCGCGAGACGGGACAGAACGCGGAAAGTGAAACTTACCCGGGCCTTTAGCCTACGTGACTCCGACTTCACGAGACTAACGATGAGCATAGACAACAGAGAGAGAATTCAATTCAGCGCTTTTATTTACAACATGTGCTCATTCATGGCTGCGTATTATTTAATTCAGGCAAAGTTACGTCTTTATTGGGACAGGACTTGACGGATTATTTATATGACTCCGTGAGTTGCTCTCTATTTCTTAGAGCCAAGCTGCATAAACTACATAACAGGCATTTATGTAATGCATCTAATTTGTGCATTAATGGCTGTTATGTTAAATAAAGTTTACTAACTACAGCAAACTAAATACTTGTGCATGCCGTTGTTGTTGTCTCGTCTCCCCTCAGACGCGCTGCAATGGCGATCCTGCGCGCAATTCTCATAACACCCACAAGATGGCGGCATTTATCGGTGAATCCGATATTACAAAACCGATATCCGATTATGGTAAAATGCTTAAATATCGGGAAAAATATCGGTAAATCGATATATCGGTCGATCTCTAATTGAGACTGTTTTGCTATCGCAATACCATGATATTGATAATATTGTTACATCCCTACGGAATATGTACAAATAAGAGGAATTATCCTCTTAATTATTGTTAACTTAGCAACATGCTAATAAGAATAGGACAGGAATAAGATTATATATGTGGCACTAATGTTTTCGCATAAAAAGGAGTTGCTGCCCATGAAGAGCCTTTCAAATTAACTTGGAGCTCAGTTAGAAAGTAGCTGGCAAGGTGTTTGAACAGAGCCGTCATTTTGAGGTATCACCATTTCAGCTTCCTGTGTGGGTTAGTTTTGTTGTTGGCAACAGTAACTGTAGTGATGGTGTGGGCAGATGTGTGTGGTTAGAGAGCATCGTCCTGCTGAGGAAACGAAACTGCTCGTGTTCTCCAAAAACGGCGGGTCAGCCACTCCCTGAGCCACAGGCAGCGTTCACGTTCGGTTCGATGCTTGATCTAAACCAAAGACTCACTGTACTAGACAAACCAACTAGTCAACCTCATGTAATCGGTTGCTGGCTGACTATTCTAGAGTCGTATAGGAATAGACTCTAAAAAAAAATCTGTTCTAGAACAGGAAGTGACTCCCATTGTTCAGACTGTTGCAGTGTCCAAAATTGTTCATGTTAACTCATTCAGTACTGCACTAGATCAGTTCAACAGTGAACCAGATCAGTTCCATAGTGCACCAGATCAGTTCAAAAGTGCACTAGATCAGTTCAACAGTGAACTAGATCAGTTCAATAGTAAACAAGATCAGTTCAATAACACACTAGATCAGTTCAATAGTGCATTAGATCAGTTCAATAGTGCACTAGATCAGTATAACAGTGCACAAGATCAGTTCAATAGTGCATCATAAAACTAGATCAGTTCAATAGTAAACAAGATCAGTTCAATAACACACTAGATCAGTTCAATAGTGCATTAGATCAGTTCAATAGTGCACTAGATCAGTATAACAGTGCACTAGATCAGTTCAATGGTAAACAAGATCATTTCAATAGTGCACCATGTCAGTTCAATAGCACCACTATCATTAGGTAAATATACCAAATCAATAAGCAGCAAGACTGCTCATCAATATAAATCACATCAGTTCAATAGTGGAACTAATGTTGTTTGCTAAAGACTGCCTGGAATAGGTACCATGTCAGCCCAACATACCATGTATACCAGTTCATTACATATGGGATCATTCAATAGTAAACTACATCAGTTCAATAGTGCACCATATCAGTTCAATAGTGCATAAGATCAGTTCAATAGTGAACCAGATCAGTTCAATAGCACACCAGGGGCCTGTACCATGATGGTAGATGAACAAATTCAGAGTTACAGGATTAGTTTCGAGTTGACAAAACCAAACCCCTCCAATCCAGCTTTGTTGGTACCATGATGCTGATCATCAACTTTCTTTGTCAACTCAGGCTTTGATCCTGAGTTTGTGGAGCACGTGCACATGAATGTGAGACATCGCTGCCGAACAGCCAATCACGAGTCCTGGTTAAAGGTTAAAGGTTTTGCTAAAGGTTAAAGGATTGAAGAATATGATGAATTTAAATGAATTTTTTACAATGAAAATTTATAATGAAAAAAATTACTTGTTCATGAAAGAGGACAAATAAAATAAATTATCTTGCTTTATCAGTGCAGTCACAAGTGAAACTTAAGTTAGTTTATATAGTTGGAAATATACAGCGATAGAGACTCAAATGTAAGGTCACAGTCATTTTTAAAGCATTATCTATTGATTCTACAGCTTATTTATATTACATACGATCTGTATATATTAATATTCATTTAAAATAAATGATTTATAATAACTGTTAAACTAAAAATGCTTGTGTGTAATGGATTAATGATAATATAAATCATACAATTATACAATTATATAAATCATATAAAATAACTAAGTAATTATAATTAAAGCCAGACATTTTTTTTTAGAACAAGTGACCTTTAATTTGGAACAAGACAAATTGGGGGAGTGACTTTTTTTGTGTCAGACATGTGTCACTTTGGTCACATCTGATTGGTCCAATTTCAGTTTGAGATCTCTAACTCAAAACAAAACCTGCCCCGGAGTAGGTTAGCCGTGGAGTGTAAGTTACTATGGCAATGAACGCAGCTAAAAGCCAAGCCACTTTCATGGTACCTAAAACCCAGGATTGGTGCAAACTAAACTGAAACTTACCTGGCTAGCCAGCTAATCCGGCTTCATAGTACAGGCCCCAGATCAGTTCAATAGTAAACAAGATCATTTCAATAGTGCACCATGTCAGTTCAATAGTGCACCATATCAGTTCAATAGTGCAACATATCAGTTCAATAGTGCATAAGATCAGTTCAATAGTAAACTACATCAGTTCAATAGTGAACTATATCAGTTAAACAGCGAAAGATCAGTTCAATAGTGCACCATGTCAGTTCAATAGTGCACCATATCAGTTCAATAGTGCATAAGATCAGTTCAATAGCACACAAGATCAGTTCAATAGCACACCAGATCAGTTCAATAGCACACCAGATCAGTTCAATAGTAAACAAGATCATTTCAATAGTGCACCATGTCAGTTCAATAGTGCACCATATCAGTTCAATAGTGCATAAGATCATTTCAATAGTGCACCATGTCAGTTCAATAGTGCACCATATCAGTTCAATAGTGCAACATATCAGTTCAATATCACACCAGATCAGTTCAATAGTAAACTACATCAGCTCAATAGTGAACTATATCAGTTAAACAGCGAAAGATCAGTTCAATAGTGCACCATGTCAGTTCAATAGTGCACCATATCAGTTCAATAGTGCACTATATCAGTTCAATATCAGTTCAATATCAGTTAGTGCACCATAAAACCAGACCATATTAGTTCAATAGTGAACAAGATCAGTTCAATAGTGCACCACAAAACCACACCATATCAGTTCAGTAGTGAACTAGATCAGTTCAATAGCGCACCAGATCAGTTCAATAGTGCACCAGATCAGTTCAATAGTGCCCAAGGTCAGTTCAACAGTGCAAGATCAGTTCAATAGCTTAATTGTGATCAGTTCAATAGTGCACCAGATCAGTCTCATCAGTGCACAATGTTCAACAGTGCACAAGATCAGTTCAATAGCGCACCAGATCAGTTCAATAGTGCACCAGATCAGTTCAATAGTGCACAAGGTCAGTTCAACAGTGCACAAGATCAGTTCAATAGTGCACCAGATCAGTTCAATAGTGCACCAGATCAGTTCAATAGTGCACCAGGTCAGTTCAATAGTGCACCAGATCAGTTCAATAGTGCACCAGATCAGTTCAATAGTGCACCAGATCAGTTCAATAGTGCACCACGTCAGTTCAATAGTGGATCAGATCAGTTCAATAGTGCACCAGATCAGTTCAATAGTGCACAAGGTCAGTTCAACAGTGCACAAGATCAGTTCAATAGCGCACCAGATCAGTTCAATAGTGCACCAGATCAGTTCAATAGTGCACAAGGTCAGTTCAACAGTGCACAAGATCAGTTCAATAGTGAACTAGATCAGCCATGAGTGAACAAATTTTAACACTCAAGTACTACTCCATGCACCACAGAGCTCGAGCTGTCGCAGAGACTTTACATTGTAATTATACATACCTCAATGTCATATCAACATAATAAATATTCTTTTGGTTTGCCACGGTTATCCTAATTTAAAAAAAAAAAAAAAAAAAAAACTGCCAACATCAATAAGCACATTAATGCGTAAAGTGTACACTATTGTTTGTTTTTTACTATCTTGAACTCTGCTGTTCAAGCAGCTTTTGCGTCTAAGAAAAGAGATGACAATGGACAATAAAGAATCACATCTAACTCTAAAATAATATCTGACCAACTCGTTTGCTTGTGACAGAATGTAACACCCATTCCATTTTACTACGGACAATTTCATTAAAAAAAAAAAAAAAAAATCTTAATTTGAAAACAGGCTGAGCTTTTCATGGGATATTGCAGATGAACTCACTCCACTCAAAACGGCTGCTGCCTCTAGATGGGATGTCTGATAGCCGACTGCGGTCACAGTGATGGCTGCCACGCCTGATTCACGATGGACAAGAACCGTCTGATGACCTGCGGAAAATATCACACATACATATGAGAATTAAAGCTGAGCGGTGTGATGGTATATGATTGTGTAATAGTAGGAATGTGTGAACTGGTAGAATAAATATGCGGTACAATTTAATTTCCATTTTTAAAGAACTTTAGACACAATGGTTATGTATATTGGCATCTACGGAGTCATGTGAAAATGTATACTTCAGATTTCACATGATGAGAGTGAGAGCGCTTCAGGTGTATAGCCTGGTTTATACTCGCAGCATAAAACGTAAATGAGGCGAATACTGACAATGGCGGAGGATCTGGTTTCTAAACAAAAAGTAAAAGTGCCTGTTTAGCAATATTTTGATATTAACAGACCACAGGAGGTGAATATGATGGTTTTCATTGGCAATAAATAAATAAATAAATACAAGCACTGTCACCACAGCCAGTTTAATTTTCTTTTTGTTTTCATTTTGAAAAGCCTTTTGACTTTTGCTATTGAACTGATGTTACACTACACTGTGGGAGGCTTTTATTTATTTATTTATTTTTTAATATTTATTTGTTTCCACAGTGTTTTGGATGAGTCAAAACTATTAATTATTATATTAATTTAAACAATTATTATCAATAAATGATTATATTAATTAAATAACATATAAATACATTTTACTGTTTCAATTTTTATAATGCATTATCTTCTTATCGATCAACCAGTTCACATTTACAGCTCTGCGTGTTTGCAGGGTAAGAAGATGGGAGATTTTCGCACTGGTCTGAACAAAAACAACAGGATTATTGAGGCTACGTTTATGATAGTGCATTTTCATTTTAAAACGTATAACTTTTGCTACGGTCGGTTACGCCTGTCGTTTACACTACTCCGGCGTTTTCGACCCTTGAAAACGGAGACTTTTGAAAATGCCGCAGACCCCGTTTTAGTTTGAAAACTCCGGGGTTGCGTTTCCGTGTAAACGGAGACTTTTGAAAACGATGGCGTGGCTGCCCACATTCGCTCCGCGTATCCTTGACTACCATGTAAACACTGACATCACGCTCATTGTTGTACCCATAGATACGTAAAGGCAGATTCCCCATTCGATTGCACCAAGCACGTAGACGGATCCACCATCCAAATAATAGGGAATCTACCTATACATATCTATAGTTGTACCTGCATGAATGGTCATGTGGCATGCGTTTTCGGTGAACATGGTGAAAACGCCAGTGTAGACAAGGATCGTTTTCATTTTAAAATGAAAACGCACTAGTGTAAACAGTACCTGAAACTGCACCTTCATTCTCTGCCAGCAGATGGCGTTTTCAGAACTGCAGACATATAACTATTTCCCAGTAACAGCAGTACACAAAGCACAGCATCACCAGACTTTGAAACAGCAGCGCTCATGTTTATTTAATGAAATCATAGCCTTTTTAAGTTAAAGGGGAAGGGAAAGGGAAAGGGAAGTGGTGTGTGGCCAAGTATGGTGACCCATACTCGGAATTTGTCCTCTGCATTTAACCCATCCAAGTGCACACACACACAGTAGTGAACACACACCCGGAGCAGTGGGCAGCCAATGCTGCGGCGCCCGGGGAGCAGTTGGGGGTTCGGTGCCTTGCTCAAGGGTCTCACCTCAGTCGTGGTATTGAGGGTGGAGAGAGTGCTGGTTATTCACTCCCCCCCACCTACAATCCCTGCCAGACCTGAGACTCGAACCTACGACCTCACATTAAATCCTCACATTAAGCCATATCGTAATTCTGGTCATTCTGTCCACAAATTTAAGACCTCTTGAAATCATAATTAAGACTTTCTTGTACAATTTAAGACTTTTTATGGCAATTTGATACAACTAAATTTAAAGCCTTGTTCAGACTGTCAGCCCAAATCCGATTTTTGTGCAAATCTGATTATATTTAGATAGTCTGAACGGCAACAAACTACATGAAATCTGATTTGTGCAAATCCATTTCGAGCTACACTCGTATGTGTTTTTTGGAATCCTATTCAAATCGCATTCATGGAAATCAGTTTCGGTCTGACCGCTCTGATCTGATTTGCGTAGCTTTTTCACGTCCTCACGCCACGTAAAACACATCAGACGTTTTTCTAGAAAACATAATAAATGTCTTTGCAGAAACAAGCTTGTGTTGTTTGCGAACTTCAAGTCAAGAGGAAAAACACAATATACTGCTAGTATACGCACTTCTTTAAGTGTTGAAACCAACAGAGATGGCAGCACGGAATAAAGCCGCACATTCCAGCTTCCTGCGTTTCTGCCGCTTCCTCATAAAACAAAATATAATCCAGCGCGAAGGCAACATGTCGTCATGTCATAAGACAATATCTGTATTGCTGTTATTGTTGTTTTTAGCATAGGCATTGCCATAGAAAACAACGCACATTCCGTAAAATGAAAGAGCGCTTATGGACACACAAATCGGATATGAAGAGTTGCGATACACTGTGTGGACAGTCAGTCATCTAGATCGGACTCCAATCGGATATGCAGAAAATCGGATTTGGGCTGACAGTCTGAATGAGGCTTGAGACTTTTTAAGGACCTGTGGAAGCCCTATGTTATGTGATATACTGTTAAATTTCTCAAAGTAATATGATTTTTGTCACACCATCTATTCCTAATACATACTTGTATTTCATAATTATCAATTGTCTGAAGTACTCAGTATGAGGTACCATGGAGTTTTTTCTGTTTGTTGTGGTCCTCCTGTACGTGTAGCTGCATGGGCATGGTTGGTTCGATGCTCGCCAGGGAAACTTTGGAGGACTCCCAGATCATACTCAAAGAGCTGAAGTTATCAAACTTCCTGCCCTGCTGGTCAAAGGCCGCCACATCCAGCTCTGGGTTGTGATAATTGGAAACTGGCACCTACAGAACAAGCACAAACGCTCCTAAACTTCCTGTCATAATACGACTACAAATATGTCTGAGAGTCTGAGCGCTCACCACTTGTTTGTTCTGCTGCAGCAGAGGGCAGGACACATCCAGCTGAGGGTTCAGGTAGATGGGCGTCAGTGTGAGGCGTGACGGAGGCGCGCACACAAACCTCACCACAGCCGGCTCCACAGCAGGGAAGGGGTTCGTCACGGTGGGCTGGTTCCCAACAGTCACTGCTAAGACCTGGGAAGTCACAATTATTTGAGTATTTCAAGCATATCAGTCCACATTCCTAGAGGATAGTAGTGTTAATTTTGTTAACGAAAACTATGATGAAAAAATGTTTGCTGACGAGATTTTTCCCATGACTAAAATGACGAAAAGCCGACAATAAGGTCAATAAACAATAACTGTGACTATATCAACATGCAATATCATTGACATTTACATTTAGTCATTTAGCAGACGCTTTTATCCAAAGCGACTTACAAATGAGGACAATAGAAGCAATACAAAACCAACAAAAGAGCAATAATGTGTTTTTTAAAATACATTTTAGTCTTGTCTTTTATCGATTTTGTTTCCTAACTACTTGTTTTCTTAAAAAAAAGCCTCTTACACTAGCTTTCTCTATTCTTTTTCTATTCTATCTCCTTGTTTTCTTTTCATTATATATATATATATATATGTGTGTGTGTGTGTGTGTGTGTGTGTGTGTATGTATATATGTGTGTTTATATAGAGTGTGTGTGTGTGTGTATATATATATATATATATATATATATATAAAATATATAATATATATACACACACACACTCTATATATACACACACACATGCCTGTAATGAAAAGAAAACAAGGAGATAGAATAGAAAAATAATAGAGAAAGCTAGTGTAAGAGGCTTTTTTTTTTTTTTTTTAAGAAAACAAGTAGTTTGGAAATGAAATAGAAAAGAGACAAGACTAAAATGTATTTTAAAAAATAAAACTTTACCAAAATCTCTTTTTATTTTCATCAAAAAAAGAAGACAACATATTATTGCAGTCTGATGTACACCCCTCTGCTACGCAAGCTTTCATGAGTGCGGTTGCCAGTTATCAGGAGTTCAAATCCCCAAATCAGAGCTTCTCTGTTAAAAGGATACATTTTCTGCCTAGTGTTTTGCTTAAATTTTGCAAAGGAGTTTAGCGATCTCCATGTGAGATGTTCAGCTTAAATGAAAGTGTCATTCAACCAGTCTGTGTTCTGTCATGACTATACTGTTTGCGATTGTGGTTGCTGAATAAATGCACTAGGAATTTTTTGTTTGTTTTACCAGTTTTCATAATGTAGGCAGAGAGAGTGCATAAGTCTTTAATATTCATTTATATAATAAAATCAGTACAATAGGTGAGGTAAACTAAACCATGTGTACAAGTTGACATTCTATTGATTTGTGCTTACTGTTGAAAGTGCAATACCTGAAACGCAAAAATAAATTTCTTAAATGACAACATTACGATTATAATTTCGAGAAATTTTTTTTTATCAGTTTAACCATTATACAGCATGACGAAAATGTGTGAGATTTCATTGGCTAAAACTAAAATGCTCAGACATTTAGTCGACTAAAACTTGACTAAACAAAAACAGGACAAGGTTGACTAAATATGACTAAAAAGGACTAAGACATAAACTGTGTCCCAAATGACGCATTATACACTATGCAATTATATTAGGAATGTGCCCGAATCCGAATACCATGTTCGGAAAGGAAATGACGTGTACTATGGAACCCCTAAAGGGAATAAATACGAGATGGGAGGGAAAAAAATATATATTTCAATGCTTTCTCGCAATTATATCGTTGGGTAATTATACTGTATATAAATTGCGGCCATGAGGGACCTGCTATTAATATGCGGGGCATTGAAACCGCTTTTGAACGCGCGTGGGCTTGTTACTTTCACTTTCGAGATTCGCTATTGCACTTACTCTGTGCATTCTACTGAGCGGCAGTATTTACCACACATTTTACAAGATTAGATGTTTGTCGATGGTGCTCAGGATCTGCAAATCGTTCACCATCGTCCTATCAGTCATCTCTCCTTACTCTGTTTATGTGGTAAGTGACATTTTATGTACTGTAATGTAACAGGCAACTGCTAGCAAACGGCTAACCATGTCCCTTTACCTTACTTACTTTATCTTACTCCGTAGAACGCGTTGTTCGTTTTCCGTGCCTTTCCGAATATATATTCACTATTCGGGCACATCCCTAACTTATACACTATGTACTTATGCACTATGTACTCAACCATGTAGTGTATGAATTTTATAAGGTTATTTTGTCAATAATCTGAGTCTGATAGCCCCTCCCCCTTCGCGACGTAATTAAAGCTGCGACAGTTGAGTGCATGAAGTGTCCAACATTCCACACTTTGTTTTTTCGGTTATTTAAGTGCATCATCCGGGTATTTAAAGTGCACTTTTTCTTTTTGGAATTTTCAGTGTGAACACACCACTCGCACTATTCATACTACAAAACGTCCTAGAATAGTGCATAAGTATGTGATTTGGGACGCACCTAATTGCCTTGTCCAAATACCCAGAGTTGCGGTCTTGGACACTTGAGAGCGCATGTGCGCGACAGGAAGTAAGTGCGCAAGACTGTCCCAGGTCTTAAAAATGCCAAAGCGCAGTGCCCTTAACGCATACTAAAGCCACACTATCTCGAATACCGCTCCAGAGCGCTATTAGAGGCTTACTGTATCCATCATGCATCATGTTCTGGAAATAAATCGTGAGACTTTTTGCCGAGATCTTGTGAGAGGTAATGTAAGTTAAATATTAATATAATAATTAGATATTACATATAATTTGGTAGAAAACAAAGTGCTGCATGTTTTATTGGTGCAAAGATATTCAGTGGTGATAATTATTTTGTAAAACATTTGCAACTGATTTTTATGACTTAATTAGAAGCACCACAAATTAAATTGTGTCATGTTATAGGGACTACTGAACAGACATTTAGAAGTTGATTTTAAAATGCAAAGTATTTAAAATTAAAATAAAGCTATGTAAACACTTGCATTTTTACAACACTATAAGTGTGTCCCATCAGGTAATGAAAAGTTTGACACACACTTGTGGTCTTCATCCTCACTTGAACACTTGGGCCAAATACAGGAAATACGTCATATAAGTAGACAAGTGGTCAAGTGCAAAGACCACAAGTGTGGGTATTTGGACAAAGCATAAGACTATTTTAAAAGACTAAATTAAAAATGGCTGACAATATTAACACTAGTGGATAGCCCACAGGATAAGGCTCCTCTGACCTGTTCTCCTAGAGCTCTGCATGTGGCTCTGACCAGATGTCTGGAGTATGTTCGTGAGGCGGGTCCGTACAGAGACAGCGTCACACTGCTGTGGTCCTCAGCCGTTAGGTTTCTGAAGAACTTGGAAGGCTCCAGCACCCAGGGCCGAGGGCCTCCCTCAAACGTCATGTCTTTGGAGGAGCCTAACGTCACCACAGCCACAGACACGGGGTCAATCGGCTGTCAAAGAAAACATGCATGGTGATCAAATCCCTGCTCATGATAATGCCCACTGATCCTCCATTTAAAAGGGACCTATTATGCAAAAATAACTTTTATAAGGTGTTTGAACACAGTTGTGTGGCTGCAGTGTGTGAAAACAACCAGCCTATAATGTTAATAATCCAATCACTCATTTTTTTTATAATACCGATAAATCATAAACAGTCTCTCCAAACGAGCGGTTTCAGATTCTCCCTCTGTTGACGTCACTGAAGGGAAAAAGTCCCGCACATTTGTGATGCTCTCTGCTCTATTAGCATAAACACAGGCCTGAGAAGCAGCAGTCCGCCATTACTGTTTTCTTGCTGTAGCTGCTGGAGATATACAATGTCAGCGCCAAAGAGGCATTACAAGTGTTGTATTTTGGGATCTGCCAACAAACATAGGAGTCTCCACAGACACTCTCAATCTGAGCCGCTGAGGACACTGTGGTTAAGCTTCTTTTTCGAAGGAAATATCCTGGAAAAAATCGGTAAAGTCCCCTATATGTTTAGGGATCAAAACCAATGCTTTGCGCGCGAACATCAGCTCCAGACAAAGTAAGTATCACACATTTGTTTTCCAAATTGCCTTTCTGAAAGAGCTTCTTGGCACTCTGTAAGGCTAACTGCTAAAGCTACCATTGTCTCTGCCTGTTTTCACTGATGCTGCCTTCATGTGCAACCAGAATGATCATAAACAGGAATGTGGTAGTTAAAAAAAGTTGCATATGAAAGCAATGTGAGTCGACCGCTTGAATTTGCCGAGCTCATAATCACAAGTAGGACTTACAAAGTTTGTAACAGCATGCGATGGCAACATAAGACCAGCTATGTTGTTATTTTTATTGTGCAATTGTTTATAAATGCAAATTTATTATGCACAGTACAATCAGACTTTTAAACCGAGTACGTTTTCTGTAAAGATAACAGGCTTGTACTAATAGTGGAATGTTTATTCATATGCCAGAGTTTGAGCTCTTGAAGCTCCGCCCTTTTCTGAAAAGGGGCCGGAGCACCAGCACATTTGCATTTAAAAAGGACAAACACAAAAATGGCATGTGTTGGCTAATACCCAAAAAGTGGCAATTTTAACAAGCTATAAAAAATTATCTGTCTGGTATTTTGAGATAAAACGTTACATATACACTCTGGGGGTACCAGAGACTTATTTTACATCTTATAAAAAGGGGCATAATAGATCCATTTTAAAGCACAGCGTATTAAAACACTTACTTTGAGAGGGGGGTAGGCAGCAATGGTGATCTTTGCGCTAAGGTGAACATTACCATGGGTGTAGCTAACCAATAGGTTGGTGTAACCGGGGGTCAAGGCCTTAACTCGAACCCCGCTGCAGTGGCCCTGACCTGGAGGAAGTCGACCTGAAGACAAACACACACAAACGCTTAATTACAGCTATTCACAGACTTAAAAAAAACATAACATTCTGTTAAATCTGCAAACAGACATTGAAATCAGTCACAATGTAACTGAGTCAAAACCGCTTTTGTGACATCTGCCACCTTCATATTTCAAGATGAAATATGCACTCAGTCTGTTTCACTGGCTCTTATTCGTTTTCACACATGAAAACTTAACTAAGCAGAGACAGGTCTTTGTTTTAAGCAGTGGTGCCCAATTCTGTTCCTGAAGACCCACCTTCCTGCAGAGTTCAGTGCCAACCCTGATCAAACACACCTGTCTGTAATTATTAAGTGTTTCTGAAGATCATAATAGACCTTTATCACAGCGGAACTGGTTACTGGAAGTGCTCGTTGAAGCAGTGCATTGATTCTTCCGGTTCTGTATATTTTTTAACGGTCTGTTCACAATAAGTGCAAATGGCCCACCTTGTTGGCGTAGATGGTAAAGCGCAGTCTTTTTGATGCGATCGACCCGAGTTCAAACCCGCCTTTTGCCGAACTTTTTTCTCCCTTTTCAAATCTCATATCACATCGGAAAGGCATTTATTTTCAATAAAAATGAAGGAAATAATTAAAAAGTTGAAAATAAAGTATCGGGTAGGGTTAGGGTAGGTGTAGGGAGGGCTTTATTGTCCCAATAAGGTGGCATCCATTTAATAATTTGAATTAAAATTATAATTTACACTCAATACATTATTATTGCATACTGTTTTATAATGTATTACAATACTGAGGTGCAGATAATTGCCACTATTTGCAATAAGTAGTATAAATAGCAGAAAATCCTCCTATTTTAATATAATGTAAACAGCATCCATTGCTACGAAAATACGCTATTTTCATTGTGAATTTTCACAAATTCCTCTTTCTTTGTCAAACTAACAATAAAACCACCTTAAAAACTTTTTACTACCTTTCTGTTATGATTTTTTCATACTTTTCAACCTCCTTATAGGTGTCAAAATCACTGTTTTCTCCTTGTCGCACACCCGGACTTTTAAACTTCAACAATGAAAATACAGTTTAAAAATATGACTTATCTGGTAACTATTAATGTACCTGAATTAAGCACTAGTAAAAGAATTAAAATACATTATAGTATTTAATGTGAGACCACTATCAATATTACTTTTTATACAAAATATAGCTGTCGCACAGTATTGGTGTCATTTCCACCACAACACTGTAATGTCCCTTTAAAAAGTTTGTGTGAAAGATTGTTTAGGTGGTTTCTATGGAAATGTTCAGTGACATCAGAGCACATGTTGGACATGGAGGGAATTTAAATTTTCATCAACAACAAATGAAGAAAAATCAAGGTAAATATTGCTTGATCAGTTAATATATTTATTCTACGTCATTTCCAAACATGCTGTACCTTCAAGGGTGTTTTTAAAAAGCTAAAAATTTTAAGTTAAATAAGAGTATTTTGCATACATGAAATGCTAAGTATTAATTCAAAGCTAATCAGTGAAGCTATCTTCCATTTTTTCACAAAAAAAACTACAGAAATGTCATTTCCACCGCACTGCCTCTGTGGTGGAAATGACATTTATGGTTACAAAGTACAATTGATATGTTTAATGACTTTGTGAATTGAGTTTAATGAGTGTGATGAGTTTAAGACTTTTTCTAATAAATATCTCTGCTGTTTCTCTACATTCACGTTAATTCATTGTCATTTCCACAACACCCTGTCATTTCCATCACCACACACATTTTTAAAAAATATTTAAAAAGTTCTCATCACACATTAAAAATGTATCCACAATTTATGAGATCATGCTCTACTTAATATAAAAATTCAAGTTATTTAAGTTATATTTATTTTCTAATAAGCTCTTATCCAAACCAAAATTAAATTTAAGAGAGTGACAGGCGTACAGTTCAGCATTTGGTCCTTAAGGCAGTTAATTTATCTCATTGACAAATGTATAATTATTGTACATTGTGGAAAAACTGGTAAAACTAGTTACAAAAATGATCTTAGACAATTCTTGAGTGGCATAAGTTATTCTATTTTTAAATAACAGCTGTATATTGAGATGTGGTGGAAATGACATTTGTTCATTGCAGGTTGGATAAAAATGTAAAATATTAACAATTTCTCTTGTAATCTAAGTTTGTCCTCTTACAGACCTTAAAACTAGACAAATTATTTAAACTTATGAGACTGTTACGTGACTTTTGAACAAGTTTTTTTTAATTCAGCTTCACAAGGCTAAAAGTGCCCCTAGTTGAAGAAATGCCCCGCTACGAAAATACGCTATTTTCACTTAGTGTAAATAGCATCTATCGCTATGAAGATATGCTATTTACACTTAGCGCAAATAGCCGCTGCCATTTTTTAATGTGCTGTAATTACCTAGTTGAATAAACGCCTGTTAAAATGAGCCTCTGCAGGATGATTTCAAAATCCGGACAATTTTCAGAGACATTTGAAGAGTTATTCTGATTACTGTGTACAGAATTTTCCAAACTCAACGAAACTTGTAGTTTTACCCAGCGTAAGCCGATCTGAGAAAGGCTCGTAAACTTGCGTGATGATTTCACCACACTGTGTCAGTGCTCGTTTAAACAGTGACTGCGATGCTGCAGTGTGTGCGCGGGACCTGATGAATAAGATCAGAATTAACATATTTATTCTTTTGTATAAAATTTGTCATTATTCTGTCATTTTTCATTGACAGTCACTGTCTCTGTATGTAATTCACATATTTATGCCAAAACTCTTAATTAATATTCAAAATCACGCTGTCAACGCGTTATACTGTTTAAGATTAACTATCCTAAATGTTTGACATTGTTACATTTCTTGAAGGTAATTTCCGTGCATTCATTCATCTATTTTAATACTGCTCTTATGAAAATTAACCATGGTACAGTATGTGTAGTAAAACTGTGGTAAAACAAATAGTATTCAGTCTGCATAAAAAAAAAATTTTTTTAAAAACAAGATACCAAGGACTCTACTATTAAAGAAAGCATAAAAAAAATCTAATTGTGCGTTTTCTATTAAAAATTGTAATTGCAAGCATGAATGAGGAACTTGATCTTTTTTCTTCTTTTAATGAATTATAATTGGTTGAATCCATCATTAATATTTTGTGACGTATATCTTGAGTTTTTACAGTGTGAAAATCAATGATTATTTATGACAATGTATTTCTGATGATTCTAATCATTGTACTTTCCTTTGTTATACATTTTGAAATTGAATTCAGGTAGTAGATGTTGATGATTGTTTATTTATTAAACTATATATTAAAAACAGTTTAATTGTAAAATTGTGATTAAATATGGGATCCTCTCTAATTCATGTTCTAGCCATGGGTATATTATGTAATGTATTGGTGTATGTGAAGGTTTGTGTTGTATACAAATAGAAAGTGTCCAGCATTTAAATGTAATATGTGTGTTTTTAGAGACTGAACATTGGTTACTGAATGATGTGACATCAATATAATTAATGATTTAAAAAAGTGGGTGGAAGGATTGAATTGTTCAATGCACTGAAGAAGGCCTTTGAGCCGAAACGTTTGTGTTTTGTCCTACTGGTGATCGATGTAAAATAAAATGCCAAAATAAAGACTATTTTTGTGAGTGCGGGTCATGGTTTTATATACTAAGTAATCTAATAGATTGATGCACCAAAATAAAATATTAAGTGACAAAAAAGTGCGGTGCAAACCACTTTGTGGAATTGCAAGCATTAAACCATTGGACTTTTATTCTGACAAAAAAAAACAAAAAAACACAGGAAGCCCTTTAAGCTTCTCTTTTGTTGACAAGCACTTCTCATTGCTTTTCCAAATGAATATAAGTGACCCAAGCAGATGCTTTCCATAAGACTTCTTCAGAACACAAATTAACCCATTTTCAATGAAATCGGAGAGATTTCTGTCCCTTCATTGACATTGATTTGTTTATTTATTTTACGCAACTACCACTTTGACACTTCAAAACATTCATGAAGAGATTGTGAAACTAATCCATATGAATTGTGCTGTTTAGTACAAATTTTCTGAAGAAACTCAATCGTTTGAACAGATTTAATTCCTGTTTAGCAAACATTAACAGAAGCTCAACCGTACTTGCTCAATGAGCAAGAACAAACCTCACTGGTTGAGCTTCCGATTGCCATAACTAATGTGTGCGTTGATGAAGGTTTATATGTGAATAAAAGCCTAAATTAAATTTGTTCATAAAGCAATTGAGTCTCTTCAGAAAATTTGGACTAATCCACACAATTAATATGGCGTCAAAGTGGTAGTTGTGTAGACTGTCAATGGAGGGAAAGAAATCTCTCAGACTTAATTACAATTATCTTCATTTGTGTTTTGAAGATGAACAGAAGTCTTACGGGTTTGGAACGACACGAGGGTGAGTAAATGATGACACAATTTTCATTTTTGGGTGAATTATCCCTTTAGTATTTGTTACTCTACTAATAGGCTTCCTTCAGTCAGTGCTATTTTGACAGCCCTGCTAACAGTATATGTGACCTGTGCTGGCAAAATGAGTCAGAATGAGCAAATTTTTTATTTTCACATTCTCCATTAAAATACCTTCAAAATGATATGACTTGTTGGAATCGGAAAAAAATGACTGAGCTACAGCCGTTTGAAGGCGATAGAGTCAGCAGAGTTGATTTAGAGAAAAACTGAGTTAAAGTCTTCTAAAGAAGGAAAATCACCAAGCAACATTGCATATTTTCCTCCAATTCTTTTCTTAATAATAATTACTATATTATTAATCACAATATAGCTATTTTTTATTTTATCTTTGTTATTAAAAATAAGAACAAAGATGCAAATAAACAGTAGTTTAATCAAGAGCAGCGAGTGATTCTGTCTTTTAATGTTTGATTAACACTGAGACAGATCTATATTAAGACCTACTGTAATGCATGGATTTAACATAATGTTAATGTTAATATAACTGTTTTCATGTAAGACATAACAGATTATGTTTGTGTGAATCTCGCTAAGACATATTTCGCAATAATGTACTTTATAGGGAGATCACGCTCTCTGAGAGCCGCGTCTTATGCACACGCTTTGCAAATGTCAGTCAGCGTGATAGTTTTGTTTTCATCAGCACGGGATTAAAAATCATATTTCACATGTTTGGACTCAGGTCATCGAGAATTCGATATGAATATTTACAAAGCTGGAATGCTGCGCTTTGCAACAACAGACCTACAACTTATGGTGAGATGCAGCTGCAGTCGTCCAGAAGCGAGCAGAGAAAAAGGTACTCCTCTCAGAAAACGCACAAATAAAGATAATTTTAGATGTTTAATTACTATTTGGAGTACTGGGATCCCTAGAAGAGGGCTTAATGAACTCATTTTTGTGAAAACCTCAAATTCGACCAAAACTGACATTTTTCACTTCTTTTGCCTGCAGCTCAAAATTAGACGGCGTGCATTCCCACTCATTTTGCACAGTCACATATTTTTGCTGAATAGAAGCTCATCTTCAAAACCTCTGCTTTTTTGTTCAATACAAGTAAGAAAATCTTCTAACATGAACTCAACTCACCCTCCAGCAGCTGAAAGACGCCGTGACCCTCCATGTCCACCTGCATGTCAAAGTGAGAGCAGTCACTGAGGGTCACTCTCTCTCCGGCCAGCTGACCGAAGATTCGCAGCGGCAGGTCCAGACTCAGGCCCATGCGGGCCTCCACCACACACGGGCTGAACTCCATCCCCTCCGGCTCGATCACATACACCTGCAGCAGCAGCACACAGCACTCTCAATATTTACATTACACATGCTCCGTCATTTAAAAATAAAATTCAAGAACATTCAATCATTAACACTCATTTAAAAAAAATCTTAATTTATACACTACCAGTCAAAAGTTTTCGAACAGTAAGATGAATTGAATAACTTGTTACAACAGTAACTTGAATTTTCTGCTCACCAAGCCTGTATTTATTTGATCCAAAGTACAGTAAAAACAGTAAAAGTTTGAAATATTTTTACTATTTAAAATAACTGTTTTCTATTTGAATATATTTTAAAATGTAATTTATTCCTGATTTCAAAGCTAAATTTTCACCATCATTACTCCAGTCACATGATCCTTCAGAAATCATTCTAATATGCTGATTAACAAGCTGAAAAAACATTTATTATTATTATTATTATTATTATTATTATTATTATCATCAATATTTAAAACAGTTAATAAAAATGAGTAAAACAGTTTAAATAAAAAGCTTTTGTAACATTATACACTATACCATTCAAAAGCTTGGAGTCAGTATATATTTTTGGGGGGGAAGGGGTTATAGAAATTATTACTTCTATTTAGCAAGGATGCTTTAAACTGATCAAAAGTGATGATAAAGACATCTATTTCAGATAAATGCTGTTTTTGAACTTTCTATTCATCAAAGAAACCTGAAAATTCTACTCAGCTGTTTTCAACATAATAATAATAATGATGCTAAAAATTCAGCTTTGAAATCACAGGAATAAATTACATTTTAAATATATTCAAATAGAAAACAGCTCTTTTAAATAGTAAAAAATTTTCAAAATTTTACTGTTTTTGCTGTACTTTGGATCAAATAAATGCAGGCTTGGTGAGCAGAAGAGACTTCTTTAAAACATTAAAAATCTTTTGACTGGTAGTGCTTGCATCAAGCTTGTAGATTGCTGGCTTCACCTTCATGTCTCCGTAGTGCAGTGGGTTTCTCATGTCATGGGCGTAAATCACACTGACTCCAACGTCTCTGACTGTGGTCATCATGCCTTTCACTGTGACTGTGGCCACTGCTGAGTTAGTGGATGACCAGCTAAAGTTGCCACTTCCTCCAGTCGCCTGAAACAGAGGCAACATCACATTAAGGAGAGACACCCCAGGTGAACAGTGTAAAACATTAACTAATAGATATCACCACACTTACACAGTTGACTGATTACATTAAGAATTACAAACATTTTTTGTATTACACGTTTTCAGAAATGCTATGTTGAAATATGCAAATGAGGTGTTATATAATTAAATATGCACTAATTTGCATACATTTCTAGAATAAAAATCTCAACATTGGATGAAGCCAGGTTCAAAATTCTTGTTTGATTTTGTTGACATATTGACATATTATTCAAAGGTTTTTAGAGAGGGGATTTTGGATCTCTTTTTATCACTCCATAAAAAATTTTTTAAAAAATCACACCAGAAAACAGCCTTTTTTTTTTAGAAATAAAATGTATAAAACCAGGCAAATTATATATGAACAAACACCTCTGTAAAAACCTTCAGAATATAGATAGCAATAAAACTATAAAGTTTGGTGTATCTAAGTATTACTGAAGTGCAGATTTTTGGCTCAGTGCAGGAGGACTTTAAAGATATGTATTGTAATAGAAATCTACAGACAGAAATGGATAGTGCTATAAAATAAACACTTAAAGGTGTATTTTGGATGTTTTCTTTCCATTAGTCTGAAAAAATATAGTAGTCAACATTTGAAATGGATCAAAAAAGTTAATCAAAGTTGTCCTAAGACAGGAACGGGTATTGTTTTGGTTTTAGGACAACTTTGATGAAAGGTTTTGATGCACTTCAAATGTTGACTACTGTACTTCATGAAAAGCCAAAATTCACAAAACTGACAGGTGCATGAAAAAACTAGGTTCAAACTTTATTTCCTCTCATGCATTTAGACGTTAATGTTTGATGAAAGAAAAGAACCCTGTCAGACACCTTGATGGTGTACTGGTACGCTCCCTCTTTAGGCTGCCATGGGAATGTGAGGACGGCGGGTGTGAGAACGATGGGGTCGTAGATCTCCACGTCCTGCTCGTTACGCACAGGAACAGAGAGTGCGTGGACACTTCCTGCCTGAAGACACAAACGAGGTTACAATGAACTACAACAGCATCAACCCAACAACACTGAACACTGGGAAGATCCTAAATTAGGGCTGCAAAACGATTAGTCACGATTAAGCGATTCGAAATAAAAGTTTATGTTTGCATACTATATGTGTGTGTACTGTGTTTATTTATTATGTATATATAAATACACACATATATGTATATATTTTAAAAAGTATTTGTATGTAAACACTTGTATATAATTTATATTATATATAAATATAAATATTTTACATATAAATCTAACATTTTTCCTTAATATACATGTATGTGTGTATTTATATATACACAATAAATACACACAGTACACACACATATTGTATGTTTTGAATCGATTAATTGCAACTAATCGTTTTGCAGCCCTATCCTAAATGCTTAAACAGGAGATGAAAACCTACTTGATCAACAACTGCGTCCAGTGCGCCATCAATGACGGTCTGACCGCGCTTCAGAGCTTTCACATGGTGGTAAGATCCATTAACAGACGATTCCAGAACCTCAAAGTACTCTGCAGGGAACGTGGTTTCTATACGGATATTCTGGGAAAACATGAATATTTAATAATGAAAATAAAACACTACCACAAGATGGGAATTTAATTTACACACACAAAAAAAAATTAATTAAAAAAAATGTTCCAATGCCATACAATCAAGAAAACAAAAGCATAATTTCTAGGAAAACTGATGCAAAATTGCCACTGAGGAAACCACTGTGGGGGTTTTTTAAATTAAATTTAATAAATTACTTATGATTTAAAGAGCACTTTCAAACCACCCTGACAAACTTCATGTTTGTGAGTGATTAGTGGCAGATAGGGGTGTGAATCAGCACTGGTTTCACGATTCGATTCGATCATCATGTCAACGATTCGATATGATAAAATACCACGATGCATCATGATATACCAAATGTATTTTGTGCATTTTTATTAAATTATATAAGCAGGCTACTTTTTAAAATAATTACAAAGTAATAATAAATCAAAACAACTGTTAAGAATTTAACCAAGTAGATATAGCTTCAAAACATATAAACAAATATAAAGTAATAAAGGGGGAAAAAGACAATTACAAGTGATAAACAAAAAGTACTTTCAGTATCTGAGAGTGCTTTAAGTATCTGAAAGTTTACAGACAATCATAGTTATGGGTTTTTCTTTTTTCCTCTGCATTATTGCCGTTTGATTATTACTGATGAGATCATAGACAGTGGCTTTGATAGGCTGCATTCACACTAATGCACAGATCTGTTTCCACATATCAGATGTTTTCTCCTGTTCTGAAAACATAACTGACTGTGTTTACATTAATTTTGTATCATAAAAGTATTGGGAGATGCAAGTGCATTTAACCACAGCTGCAATCGAGCTTCAGGACAGACAAACACAAAGTGCATGTGAAAGTCTGTCAGTACGTGAGTTTTTTGCGTCTAATCCGTACTGCATTGCAAACGGCATAAATGAAAGCATATTTAAAGTAAAAGACTGAAATAATGGTGGGTGGAAGCACACGCTGTCAAGCAATGCGCACGTGTCTCACAGAGCATATTCTGTGCAAATGAAGCCCGCCGTGATTGTCTCTAGCGTACACAAGTGCCGTATACGAGACAAAACCAAGCTCAGAACTGCATGTTTTTTTCCACACTAAGCTTGGTTTTTCCAAAATGTGCCCAGATCTCAGGTGTAAAAATAGTGGGTGCATTTTTAATACTCGCGTGACAAGCATGTATGTGAATGACGTCAGCAGGCTATAACTGATTACGGTCTATTACTACATCGATGCAGAATCATCCACGTCCGCATCGCGATGCATCAATGCAGTGATTAATTGCAACACCCCTAGAGGCAGATGCCTTATGTCTGGGACGACAGCAGGGCTGCCAAATCTGCGGTCTTCCCACAGAACTGGGCTAATTTTAAACTGTTGCTGCGAGCTGCTTTTTTTTCCTCACTAAAGTGTTAAATGTTTGACACATTGCATAAATTGTATTTAAATGAAATGCTTGTATTGAAATATTTTACCCATTTTATTGTCCACCAATGATAAGCTGTACTAGATGAGTTTTGTGAGGGAGAGGCACTGCAGAAAGCCTTTGAGCTCCATAATGCTCCATTATACTTACAATGGATGGACAAATATGATGAGAGAAATCTACAAATATCTTCATCATGAGGGTGAGTAAATGAAGACAAAAGTTTCATTTTTGGGTGAACTAACCCTGTAATTTAGTAAGTTGTGACTAACTTTTCAGATACCTCTCCACTCATAATGAAATGAAATGAGTATGAATTTAATTCCATGACACTGAAAATGATCAAAAACAAACTTGACTTACATCAGACAGATAAATCTTGTGACCTGACTTGTCAAACACTTCAATAAAGATCTCATATTTCCTCCCTGTCTCAAGGACCCAGCGATCCTCAGGATGAATCTTGAATGCTAGTAGACAAGACAATAAAAAAGCCTCTTTCAATCAGTTACAATCAAAGTGTTATTCATTTACTCATCAATTTAATAAGAGGACAATTTACAAGTTGTCAAAAATGCTGAGAGTAAGGGCCAGTTTTACTAACAGCTTGCGTCAGCGTAAACCATCTTTTGGTGTTAAAATAGTACTGTCAGGTTTTACTAAAGACACGCAGTGAAGAATTAGCGCTGAAAAGGCGTGGACATATGCATTTGTAGGAGTTTCCATTTCAGACGCAAAATTTATGGGAGGAGAGTATTCAAATGAATCACGCAACGAGATTTACTAATGTTTGCGCTCGTCAAATTACTAGTATTTGCGCCATTATTTAACGCCCAAAGAAAGCATGCCTTAAAGTATTTTGCGCTTGAAATGTCTGTAATTATTGTTGCTGGAGGAGGCACCGCAGAGAATAGAGAGCGTGCGGTAGAAGAGAGAGGATTTTTCCCACACATATTCATTTATTTGGAATGCAAGAACACAAAAATATAATTTGCCAAGCCATGTTATTTTTAATTTGCTTCAGGAAATAAAAGACATCTTGGAACCCTCAAATAGGACTCACGCAATACCAGGTCTATCAAAACTTCTTTTCAACGTAATGTGGCTTCTTTATTTCTTTATTCTTTATCTGCGACTACGCTAATTTGCGCTGCGCTTGGTATATTGCGTAAATGAGATATTGCGTCTGTGTTCTTTAATTTGTGTGGTTGTTACTAAATCACCTGCAGAAATTTCCACACCCATCGACGCTGTTTTGGAATTGCGCTCTCGCGCTAATTTGCCCTGTTTAGTAAAACTGGCCCTAAGTTTTCTTCATGAAAAGCTAAGAGACAAACCCAAGTATCCAGGCTCCACGACATAGATGGTGCTGTTGGGCAGTCGGGAAGCGCCCTGCATCCCAAGACCTTGACATTCAGAATGAAGGAAACCTCAGAGTAAAGTAATCAAAGCAACTGATGCAAATACACAAGCATCTCTAAACATCCCATGCTACAGAAACACCGCTTTCTTCAGGAAAGACTGGTTAAATTCAGTGTAATCTCAGTATGTTACTGAAGCTGGGAAATGTCAGCATGTTTGAGGCTGGTGTGAAGGATACTCTTGTGGTCCAGCACAATGTTGGTGTGTCCATGCTGAAGCGCAAACACTGTTGAGCTGCTCCGGTCCAGGTTTGCCACAGGGGCATCTGGGTTTCCGTCAGGGGCGACCACACTGTTCTGAAGGTGAAGCTCATACTGATCACAGGGCATGGACAGCTCTGCAAGAGAGAAGGACACGCTCAGAAACAAAGCATGTCCAATGGAATAAGAGCCAACACGGCCAAACCAAAAGGACGCTGGGTCCATTCGCTTATTTCCCAATATTAACTTAAAACAATAGCTGTTTGTCAGTTGTTTTGATAATCTAGGGCTGGGGCCTGTACCATAAAGCTGGATTAGCTGGCTAGCCAGGTAAGTTTCAGTTTAGTTTGCACCAATCCTGGGTTTTAGGTACCATGAAAGTGGCTTGGCTTTTAGCGGCGTTCTTTGCCCTAATAACTTACACTCCACAGCTAACCTGCTCCGGGGCAGGTTATGTTCTGGGTTAGAGATCTCAAACTGAAACTGGACCAATCAAATGTGAGCAAAATGACATGTCTGATGCAAAAAGTCACTCCCCCAGTTTCTCTTTCTCCAAATTAAAGGTCACTAGTACTAAAATTTTTTTTAAAAAAATAAATTGTCTGGTTTTAATGATAATTACTTAGAGTTATTTAATATGATTTATATAATTATTATATGATTTATATTATTATTAATCCATTACGCACAAGCAATATTAGTTTAACAGTTATAATAAATCATCTATTTTAATTGAATATTAATATATACAGATATAGATAACGTTGTTTTAAAAATGACTACGTGACCTTATATGTTCAAGTCTCTATCGCTATATATTTCCAACTGTATAAACTAACTTAGCAAGTTTCACTTGTGACAGCACTGATAGAGCAAGACAATTTATTTTATTTGTCCTTTTTCATGTTTCATATGACGTTTAAATTCATCATATTCTTCAATCTCTTAACCTTCAGCAAAAGATTTTTGGATCTTGTTGGCTCTCTCACGAGAAGTAAATCAAACTTGCTTTGTGTTGCACGGCTTGTGATTGGCTGTTCGCCAGTGATGTCACACATTCATGTGCATGCGCTCCACAAACTCAGGATCAAAGCCTGAGTTGACAAAGAAAGTTGATGAGCAGCATCATGATACCAACAAAGCCAGATTGGAGTGGTTTGGTTTTGTCAACTCAAAACTAATCCTGTAACTCTGAATTTGTTCAACTACCATCATGGTACAGGCCCCAGGTGTGTCCAAGAAGAGACACACTCCTACAGTGTTTAAATGGCACTAGTTCAGTAGAGCAGCTTTAATTTAAATAATTTTAGACGTTTTTATTCATTTTATTTTGTACTTCTTTTCTGGCAGTGGATTACAGCTTGATTAGTTTGTTATTTTTGACCAATAATCTGAAACACACTGTAATAACCAATAAAGAAAATGATTTATAGATGAATTAACGCAAGCTTACCTGTAATCTTTCCTTGCCGAATTTTCTGGACTTTGTATTTGATGGAGGTGCCAGCAAGCAGATAAACATCATATGCAGGACTCAGAAGGATGTTTTCCAGAATCAGCAACCTGACTTCAGCAGCACCAACATCCTGAAAAACAGTAACACGTTCAGAAAAACACATTCAACAGAACTTACGCTAACATATTAACATCTACGCCATAACATTTTCAAAATATGGCCAAAAATCTATTCATATGAAGTGTAATCACAAAAGTGACATGAACCTTATAGATTGCTTCTTGTATTTTGGCTTTGAGTTTGGCATGGCCGGTTTTGATTCCTGAAACTAGGATGATATCTCCCTGATGTCCCACTCGCTCCATCTCAGAAATATACGCAGGAGGAGTGTACGCCGACTCTGCAAACCTCAGCACCCTGGAGACAGACGCTTCAAAATTACACCCGCATTCACGCTCGTTAGAACAGAACACAGACATGGTAGATGCCATATAAAACTAAAAACGAGGATGTGAAGGATAGCTGTACTGTCTAATTTTCAGGGGGTTTTTTTGGTCACCAGGAATGGTTTTTGGAAAGATGTATCTTTAAATGCTGCATCAGCACAAAATTACAATCCACTAAACAGACTGAGTTATGTATTCCTCACAGCCTCGTTTTCAGTCATGAATAATTAAAAAGACAGTTCACCCAAAAATCTGAATTCATCATTTACTTTAGTGCTGTCAACGATTAATCACGATTAATCGCATCCAAAATAAAAAAATTTGTTCATGTAACGTGTGCATACTGTGTATATTTATTATGTATGTATAAATACACAAACATGCATGTATATATTTAAGAAAAATATGTTGTTTATATATTAAAAATATTTATATATAAATTAAATTATATGAATAGAAATATATACATGTAAATCATTTTAAAACATATACTGTATGTGGTTATATTTAAATATACATAAACAGTACACACACATATATTATGTAGACAAAAGCTTTTATTTTGGATGAGATTAAACGCAATTAATCGTTTGACAGCACTAATTTACTCAACCCTCATCTCTTTCTAAACCTGCATGACTTCACTTCTTCCACTCATAAAAAAAGATGATATTTTGAAAAATGTTGATTTTGAATAAACTGAATTGCATTTTGTGGACAAAAACGGTTGAAACATTCTTCAAAATATCTTCTTCTGTGTTCTATAAACAAAGTCTTACAACTTTGGAATAAAATGAGGATGATTAAATGGCAGAATTTGTACTTTTGGGTGAATCGCCCCTTTAAACATGGTGTCTACCCCAGCTAAAGGATAAAAACTCTCTGGTGTTTATTATACTGAAATCTGTTAATTCCATCTCCATATGCTGAAAAAAAATTAATTTAAATATTCAAACATGAGGAAATGGCACAAAACAGGATCACCAGAGTAAAAGACAGCCTGATTTGGTCATCATCTGACAGGTGTGCTCTCACCGCAGGGTGTTGTAGGAGTCGGGGAAGCCGGCCATCTCCGCGTCCTTCACGATCGTCCACTCAAACAGCAGACTGGCTAGAGTACTGAAGGTGTTTCCTGAAGACAGGAGGAGGAATACTTTACCCAGACTGCACATGAACAGCATGACACAATCCTTCATCACTGTCAGAGTTATTCTGCAAGCCAAAATCAGTTTCATGTGTGCAGCGTACAAGCAGAGATAACAACAATGCATGTGGTAAGTGTTATAATGGTTAATGGCAAACACTGTGTTCCTTTAAAGAAAAATATACTTGAAAATTATTTAGTTTCCAGATCTAATTAACCACAAGTTCTTAGAAATCCCCACTTGTACTAATAGTTTCATCATTTTTAAGAAAAGTAAAAAAAAAAAAAAAAAAAAAAAATACATGTGAGTGTACACATCTTAATATAAATTTTTTAAATGTAAAAATATTTCTCCAAGTACACAAAGCATTTTTTTTTTTTTTTTTTTTTTACAAATTTTAGGAATTTAAATCTCATTCAAAAATAAAATTCAGTTTTTCGGGCACCACAGTTTATGACATTATGCAACCTCAACAAACCCAGATTTGTCATTAAAAAAGAAAATGAGCTGGTAAGTAAAGAATTGTCCATGACAGAGAATATATAAATAATAAAATATTATTCCAAACAATGTAAAATTGTTTTCAAATATTTTATTTATTTATTGAAGGTTTTTTTCATTATGATTTAAAAACTGGTGTATAACCCCCACCCAAAAAACAACATCAAAATGAATTTTAATTTATGAAATTTAAAGCATCATAGAATTAGTGTACTGAAAACATTACAAGTTTTAATTACATTTAACTGTATTTTTAAATAAATAAATAAATACACCAAAAAAACTGTAATGTTAGTTTGTAATGAACTTGTTCATATTATTAGCTTTTAGCTGGATGAATACAAATGATAACTAGATGCTTAAATTTAAGGTTTGATCTGTGGAAAGAACTGTAAGTTAACATCTTATTTCCTAAAGGAATTAGAAAGCAACAACACTGTTCATCAGATAGAGCCAGACGTACATCAACTACTGAGCATGACTATAACACACAGTTGAGAGGAATACAAGCATTCACTTTCTGATGTGTTTTTACATTCTCCATCTCATTTAAAAATGAAACCGATATGGCATAACACTAAAGCTGCACGGTTCTGGATAAAAATTTTTGTCTCAAATAGAGATCAATAAATATAGTATACACACACATATATTATGTAAACAAACTTTTATTTTGAATCAATTAATGGCAACTAATCATTTTGCAGCCCTACAAAATATTATTGCTGCAGTCTATTTAAAAGTGTTGAATTAATTTGAATGAATTATTAAAAATTGTAACATGTATGTATTTAAAATATAATATGTGACCATGGACCACAAAACCAGTCATAAGGGTCAATTTTTCGAATCTGAGATTTCTACATCATCTGAAAGCTGAATAAATAATCTTTCCATTGATGTATGGTTTGTTAGGATCGGACAATATTTGGCCGAGATACAACTATTTAAAAATCTGGAATCTGAGGGTGCAAAAAAATCTAAATATTGAGAAAATCTCCCTTAAAGTTGTTCAAATGAAGTTCTTAGCAATGCATATTACTAATCAAAAATGAAGTTTTGATATATTTACGGTAGGAAATTCACTAAATATCTTCATGGAACATGAGCTTTACTTAATTTCCTAATGATTTTTGGCATAAAAGAAAAATCAATAATTTTGACTCATACAGTGTGTTTTTGGCTATTGCTACAAATATACCTGTGCTACTTAAGACTGGTTTTGTGGTCCAGGGTCACATATATTTAATACACCAATTTTAATATTAAGATTATGAAAAAGTGGTTTGAATGAATGATTCAATGACTCACTCATAAATACTTCACTTGTTTCATTACCGGATGAATCAGCGTTTTTGAACAAATCTCTTGAATGAATGATTCATTCAATGACAAATACATTTTCAACAGTCAATTTTTCGCTCTACATAACACAGCAAGTTTTTTTCCTCAAAGACGGTAAGTCACGATTAGCTTGTTGTATTATTTCTGGTCAGTGGCGATACAATCTAAACACAAACGACACTGAGCAGATCTGTATGTTCATCACAAGTCACACTCACCCTCTGAATCCAGCGCATGGATCTTCAGCTCCAGCGGCGAATCCTCCAGATGAAGCTCTCGCGTGGTGGACACGATCTGGATCTCACTGATCACGTCCACTATAGCATCACAGCGCAACACCTGTCCGGTCACTAAACACACCAACAGCACAATCATCAGCCAGATAAAGGACTGAACTACAGCTGTTCTTCCACAGATGGACATTATAATATGGCCAAACAACAAAAATATGCTACAGGAAAACAAACACCACTCTTAGTGGAAACATTAAGGCACTACAGGACAAACTGATATCAGTTAATTTCCAATCAGTGTAACCTGATTTTGTTCCCCAAAAACATATTATCCATCTCGCTCCAGATCAAGCTGATGCAGATTTCATGGTTTACTAAACTTGAAGAAGAGACCGTAAAACACAAAAGGTGATTTCTTTATATCACCGCATTCTCAATATAATGAAAGTGAATGAAGGCTACAGGTGTCTGTACAACTATATTTCAAGTCCATCAAAGTTATATGAAAGCTTTTCATGAGAAACAGACAGAAATTCATGTTATTATTCACAAAAGTTTGTTACCAGCTTTTTAGCGTTCGAGTTAATGAGAGAAGCTGTGAATAAATTGTTGTTTTGAATTGAGGTGGATCCAAAAACAGCTCAGAATTTAGACTGATCAGCAGCGGACAATTATTAACGAATAAAAATTTAAGTTAAAGTCACAAAGTTATAATATGATTTTAGATGGCTTTTAATATAGCACACAGGTCATCTGGACTATTTTCGTACATTCATGGTACTAATGTACATCGTTCCTGAAGCTCAAATGCTCCAGTCTCAGCTTACTGTAATTTCATAGAAAAGATCAACCAGTAGAATCTACAGAACTTCTCTTTTTGTGCTCCTAGAAAGTCATATAGATCACCATTTTTCTCAGTAAATATATTTCTAACTGTCCTGTTAACACGAAATTTTCACCAGATGTCAATAACAACCCAAGTAATCCATACATACAAAGAAAACAAAACAAATAAATTCAGAAATTAAGTTACATGTAATAAAATGGAATGACACAGGGGAAAAGTACAATACTTATTTTACCCGCTGTAGGTGTGGAACATTATAAGATTGAGTACATGATGACAATCTCTGTTTTGGGGTAAACAAAAGCGTCTCTTTAGGTGTGGGTAATAACGTAAACAACTGATATCAGAGTGCATATGACATTGCTTTAATAAGAAACTGTCAACTATCAAATGTCGAAGCTACACCGACAGTAAGAGAGCGAGTCAGCAGCACTCACAGATGTCCTCGGCGAGTATGATACTGGTGAGTCTGGACGGCTGCGTGGAGCGGGCCTGAAGAACCGCCTTATGAGAGCACTGACGCTCATCCACATCCAGCGCCTCTATACTGGCCACCTCCGGCCTGTTGGATGACCTGAGGAGAGAACACAGCTCATTTACTATCAGTGCTGGGAAGGTTACTTTGGAAATGTAATCTGTAACCTAATACAAGTTACCCTATATAAAATTTAATAAGCAGTGTAACTATTTCAATTACTTTATTAATATAACTGATTACATTTGATTAATTTACTAAAATTTTAACAAATGTTTTCAATTGTTAATCTTTTTGAAACATTAAAGCAGACAGCGTTAACCTTACAGTAGTACTCAACACTGATTATTGTCAGACTTTTAAAATACTTCATCGCTTAAATTAGGGGTGACCCCCGAATAGTTGAAGATTCGATGCTTCGATAGGAGCATGATTCGACTCCCAGTCTCACAGTTGAATATTTGCGGGGTGTTATGATCATGCCATTTTGGCTATATGGGGGTGCTCAAATGTCTGATTTCACATAGAGCTACTGGTTTTCTCCCAATAAGTTAATATACACCTTATTATGATAATGCTGTAAAGAAGAATTTGAGCAGAAAGCAGCTTTAAATAAATATTTTAACATGCGTGAATAAATCCAACCACCCCTATAGATTTAAGTTAAGTTTCACTTTCCATAATCCATGACCGACAGAGAAGCATCTTGGCAGCAGGCATTTCAAACTTTAACAAGACTCACACCGACACAGGCAGAGTTAAAGACTGGATTTTTTCGATCAGGTGGGGTATAAGTGATTTCAAAACATTGCAGCCGGATTATATATTGTGTATTATTTATCTCGCATAAGATGCATCGCGCTGCAGTAAAGCACTTCATTGTACAGTGATTATCAACGCACAGCGCGAGCAGGACAAACAACAATGCAGAATATTAATACCTATAACTGGGACTGTCATATACATAACATTATAATGAGAACAGTACTATAATAAAACGCTGTGAATTTTTAGAGTTTGGTTGCCGTGTTTCTACACGTTGTTGCGTGAAGAACGCGTCCACAAAAGGAGTTCATTCAGAGCCGCGCGGACACGTTCACTTCTGCATTCGGGGCATTTTGTGCAGATAGCCTGTAAGTCGTAATATTAACGTTATGTTTTATAAATAACGAAGCGTATTCTATATTAGATAAATGAGTTAAATCCCACTGATTAAAAAAACTGCTATCAAAAGCTTCATTCTACTGGTCATCTTCAGCGCGCGCATCTCAAAACAGAAATGCAGAACATTAATAACTGTCATATACATAACGTTATAATGAGAGCACTACTGTAAAAATGTTGTGAATTATTAGGGTTTCGCTGGAGTTTAATGTTAACTATCTTTTAATCAAAACATAAAACATTATTTTTGTATCTGCGACGTGTCCATTACACATTTTCTCTGTGTTAATGTCAGTAATTATGAGTGTCTCTTGGTAATGTATTTTGGCCCCGCCCCCAAACATATGATCGACTATCAGTCGACTATCGGCAAGATTCGAAAATTCCGATTCGACTATGCAGATCCTTAATCGGGGACACCCCTAGCTTAAATTAAGATCATAAATCATTTAATTTTAAAGCACAGACTCCACAAAATCAGACTTTAGCACCTATTTTACTTTGAGATCATTCTGAGGTTAAATACAGATTTAAAATCATAAGAAATGGTTTAATTGTTATGATACTGTTTTTGAAATCAAATCTTTGCATAGCTATGACAGGAAACACTGGCATCTAACAATGCCTTGGAATAAAACAGTTAAACAGTTAACATCTTAAAAAATAAAGCATACACATAAACCCAAATAAGAAATAAAACAGTTATGGAATAAGCATGTGTCTTATTCTGTGTCCTAAACTCCTGAAACATCGGCGTCTCATATTTTAAAGCAGTTTATGCAATTTGGGAAAGAAATCAATTAAATCTGTATGTGTGTGAAAATATTCAGATGTAACCCCCTTGTAATCGTTAACATTTTCATAAGTAACTGTAATCTAATTACACATTTTTTTCTCAGTAACTGAAACAGATTAGTGTTACTGAGGTGCTACAGCAGATCAAACATCACAACAGCACCACGTGCTTCAGCTCTCTCCATTCATCTTTACAGTAGCAATTGTTACTTCATCAAAAATTCATAAGGTATCCACCATGTTCCTTTCACTACTGTAGCTTGTGGTACTTCATTTTATCATTTGACCTGATATTACAAAGCATCTTCTTAACCAGGCAATTCTAGCTATGCTTTATTACATTATTAATGTAGCAGTATTTCTTAATTTCTCTGTATTATGTAGTATTCAGTGCACTTACCATCGATAACATCCTTCAGTTGCTTCCAGTGTAAAATTGATCTTCGTGCTTCTGGCAAGAGGTAATAAAACTTTAGGTATATTGAGTTTGGCCGCGTTTGTCAAACTGCAGATGAAGGTCAGAATAACGAGCAGCGCGAGCGAACGAGCGTTCACCATCCTCACAGATTCACTATTCACTAAGATATATCAAGTTATGCTTATGAGATAATTTCCGAGGTTAGACAATGTGTGCCGGTTTCTCCAGTAGCTTCATGCAGAATATCAAGCTCCCGCCACATCCCTCAAACCACTGAACAAAAGTGACAGATATGAGCAGCAGCGCATCAGACTACAGCACGCGTCCGGCTTCACAGAGCGGCACGCGCTCTCGAACCGCGACTAGTACTTTCATTATCTCTTCTTCATTCATTCAGAGGTTCAGATTTTTAAATGAGATCAAAAACCGTTGATATTTAAAACATAAGTCCGAAAAACAGGCAAAAACTTTAAGCGGAGCATGCAAAAAAAAAAAAAAAAAAATTATATTTTTTGAACACACATGTTGCATGGAAATACCCGCCGTGGGTTACTACTGAAGCGCCGTAATGCATGCTGGGACATGATCTCCGTCATTGTGAAAAGAGTGACGAGTTTCCTTAAGGGCACACGGCACTAAAGCGTGGGGACAGTGTTAGTTTAAATAAAATAAATAAATAAATAAACACGTACTTCGAATGAATGAATTTATAAATAAATAAATAAATAAAAATACACGTACTTTGAATGAATGAATGAATGAATGAATGAATGAATGAAAATACACATACTTTAAATAAATAAATAAATAAAAATACACTTACTTTAAATTAATGAATTAATGAATGAATAAATAAATCAAAATGAATAAATGAATAAAAATACACATATTTGAATGAATGAATGAATGAATGAAAATACACATACTTTAAATAAATAAATAAATAAATAAATAAAAATACACTTACTTTAAATTAATGAATTAATGAATGAATAAATAAATCAAAATGAATAAATGAATAAAAATACACATTTAAATGAATGAATGAATGAATGAATAAATAAATAAAAATACACATACTTTAAATGAATGAATGAATAAATAAATAAATAAATAAATAAAAATACACATACTTTAAATGAATGAATGAATGAATGAATGAAAATACACATACTTGAATGAATGAATGAATGAATAAATAAATAAAAATACACATACTTTAAATGAATGAATGAATGAATGAATGAATGAAAATACACATACTTTAAATGAATGAATGAATGAATGAATGAATGAATGAATGAATGAACAAGAAGTGCGGGCACAGTTTCGTTCTGCTGGTTTGAAGTGTCTGTACAGCGGTTCTTGCAGGCCCGGTTCCAGAATTATATCACTGAGGGTGCTTCTAAAATTAGTAAGGCTGCTCTAGACTTCTAGAGTTTTTCTCAGTCGCTTTGATCACCTACATTTCTCAGATCAACTACTTGTTCAACCTCCACATAATATAGTCACTTGTGAACATCACTGAACAAATTGCAAATGCTTTGGTACATTCTATGCTATTGATTATGTATACAAACTTTGACTATGATTATGTAAACAGTCCTTGCATAAGTCATTAAATGCAAAACGGTCAAACTCTTTTGTCAAGGATATTGTCTATACATTTCTATTAAATTTTTTTTTTCTTCTTTTTTCTTTTTTGTCCTAAACTGATGAAGTGGGTGAATCTTGAAAATATAATATGTACTGTTATACTTACTGTAATGCTTCACATACAGCAGTCCACTTATATTATACAGTAAATATACTTCATGGAGACTGAGACACATGTACGTCTCATGCAATCTATAGCCCACATACAGAAATGTGTAAATTTGTAAAGTTTGTTGGTGCACCACTGGGCCTCTACTCAGACAAGCAGACCAGGTGACTCCAGTATGTGACATGGCCATTTCAGCACTTCAGTTCATAATCACTTACATATGCATATGAACGATTTATAGCTAAGAAAACCACATCATCTCTTTTGTTCAATTAACTTTTTCTTAAGTGACTACTTATTCCTGAATGAAAAGAAACCATTCATGCAGCATTCACATGTGTGCTGTTAGCAATGCTAAGGTCATGAGTTTGTTTCCCAGAGAATGCATGAAAGGATATAATGTATATATACCTTGAAATGCAATGTAAGTTGTCTTTTATAAAAATGGCTACCAAATACATAAATGTAAGTAAAAACCTTTAATTCAGATAAGGCTTCATCCATGTCCATGTAAGCAACATGAGAACAAAGTGGAACCAATACTACCACAGTACTGATCCATCCATGATTCATTTATTTGTAAAAAAAAAATGACTGTATACCCCATAATATGCAAATATTCATGTAGAATGGCAATAGTATTGTAGTGTTTTGTAGTTTTTTAGAATAGTAGTGAATTAGATGACAGTACACTAGAAAAGAGAGCTCAACATCAAATGTAAATCAAGAGAAACAAGTTTTTGAATTTTTGAATAATTCGAATTTTACAACAGAAACTTTTGGTTTGATGAGGTGAACATTTTTTAGCCTGTGTTGGGTTATTTATATATATATATATCTAACTAATACAAAGGCAATGCAACTCATTCCTTAAAGTTTACTTGACTATCTTTATCTAGAAGCAGGTTCAGATAGAGCTGATTTTCACTTTAACTGGTACGATCCTCAGCGGGGACGTTTCACAAATACTCTGAAAGAACGGAAAGGTGTTCTTGAATGTACGCAGTTGTGTGTTAGTTACAGGGTCAGAGAACGACAGGTTTCCATTGTCCCAGTCCAGCTGAACTCTCATACGCCGGAGCTTCTCTAACACGAAAGCGAGCGGCGAGTTGCTCAGGAGACTGTGACAAGTATTCTTTCCCCGTGTACTGCACGTACCAGACACCTTCTTTGAAGAAATGGTCTCCTTTCCTTTGGTACGACGCTGCGATTATTCCCACAGTCCAAGCTGAATTGTTTCCCACCTCCACGCCCCAGAAGTGTGTTCCTGATTTAAAGCCCTCTGAACCCAAAACACAGCGAAAGAAATTGAATCTCTCCGGATTATCAGGAAGCGGTTGCCTGCTCTTGTTGTATGTCAGACTGGTCAGATCATCAGACAGAATGAGTTGCAGTGTTTGGATCAAGAACTACTGGAGCTGAGGAGAGGAAACAATCAGCAACCGCTCTTATTCAGATTTTAACAGAACGTTCAAGAGTAGAACCATGAAAAAAATACTTCGTAATAATACTAATTTAAAAAATGTACTATTAAGATGTTATCAGAACTAGTATATTCCTCACTTACTACAAACCCTCAAATAATCTGGTTTTGTTTCTATTTTTTGTGGGAAATCTCCACTATTCACAGCACAAATCTTGGTCCCACTTTATATTAAGTGGCCTTAACTACTATGTACTTCCATGAAAAAATAAGTACAATGTACTTGTTGTGTTCATATGTGACCCTGGACCAGATAAGAGTCAATTTTTTGAAACTTAGATTTACGTATACTGAATAGATGAGCTTTCCACTGATATATAGTTTGTTAAGATAGGACAATATTTGGCCCAGATACAACTATTTTAATATCTGGAATCTGAGGGTGCAAAAAAATCAAAATATTGAGAAAATCGCCTTTAAAGTTGTCCAAATGAAGTTAGCAATGCATATTACTAATCAAAAAATAAGTTTTGATATATTTATGGTAGGAAATTTACAAAATATCTTCATGGAACATGATCTTTAATTAATATCCTAATGATTTTTGGCAAAAAGAAAAATCAATCATTTTGACCCATACAATGTATTTTTGGCTTTTGCTACCAATATACCTGTGCTACTTATGACTGCTTTAGTGCTCCAGGGTCACATATTGTATTGCAAAACACTTTTGCTGCTACTGAGGTGGGATTGAGGTTAGGGACAGGTTTGGTGGTATGGGTAGGTTTAAGGGTGTGTAAAGGCATAAGGGAAGGGTCAACAGTGTAATTATAAATGTAATTACAGAAATTAATTACAGATGTAATTACATAAAGGTATTTTTTAAAATATAAGTAAAAAGATGTATGTACACAATAAGTGCATTGTATCAAATGATTAATTTCGATGTAAGTAGATAGTAGTTAAGGCGACTTAATACAAAGTGGGACCCAGATCTTTAGTGACTCACTGTTTTGGACAATGATCTCTATGAAGAGTTTCAGTCAGGTTTCAGGCCCCATCAGAGCACAGAAACTGCACTTATTAAAATTACAAATGACTTGCTTCTTGCGTCAGACCAAGGCTGCATCTCATTGCTAGTTTTACTTGATCTTAGTGCTGCGTTCGACACTATAGACCATGACATACTCATAGATTGATTACAAAACTACACGGGTATTCAAGGGCAGGCTTTAAGATGGTTTAGATCCTACCTGTCCGATCGCTACCACTTTATTTAAATGGGAAGTCATCTCAATTATCACCAGTAAAGTATGGAGTACCACAAGGATCTGTCCTAGGTCCTCTTCTATTTTCAATATACATGTTGCCCCTTGGTAATATTATTAGAAAATACGGGATTAGTTTTCATTGTTATGCTGATGATAACTCAACTATATATCTCAACAAGACCAGATGAAACTTCTAAATTATCTAAGCTAACAGAGTGTTAAACATGTAAAAGATTGGATGACCAATAATTTTCTCCTATTAAATTCAGATAAGACAGAGATATTACTTATTGGACCAAAAAACAGTTGACAGAACCTCTTGGATTACAATTTGCAACTAGATTGATGTACTATTACTTCCTCTACAGTCAAAAATCTGGGTGTTATATTAGACAGCAACCTGTCTTTTGAAATTCATAATTCTCATGTTACAAAAACAGCATTCTTCCATCTTAGAAACATTGCCATGCTATAGAACGTTACCTGTTTCTGATGCAGAAAAGCTAGTTCATGCATTCATGACCTCTTGACTGGACTATTGTAATGCACTGCTAGCTGGTTGTCCTGCCTCTTCAATAAACAAGCCACAGGTAGTCCAAAATGCAGCTGTTAGAGTCCTTACCAGGTCAGGAAAATATGATCATATTACCCCAATTTTACAGTCTCTGCACTGGCTACCTATCAAGTTCCATATCAGTTACAAAATATTATTACTTACCTATAAGGCCCTTAATGGCTTAGCTCCTGCGTACTTAACGCTACAATCCATCCAGATCCCAAAGATCACAAAACTCTGGACTTTTGGTAGTACCTAGGATAGCAAAGTCCACTAAAGGAGGTAGAGTTTTTCACATTTGGTTCCCAAACTCTGGAATAGCCTTCCTGATAACGTTTGAGGTTCAGACACACCCTCTCTGTTTAAATCTAGATTAAAGACACATCTCTTTAGCCAAGCATTTTTCTAATGCATCTCATAATCTTGTACTGTTATATCTGATCAAACGCACATTACTCTTTAGATTAGGTTGAACAAATCATTTTTTGCTTGGATGGAACAGCAGCTACGCTGATAATGTCTCTATTTGTTTCTCTGTTTCTGCCATGGGATTAACATGCCGTGGTAACTAGGAATTGCACAAGCTTCAGTTTGGATCCAACCCTTAAATGATCTGAGATGACCGAACACCTGAGAAGAGATGTCAACCCCTCAGAGGACCTCAGACAACATACAGAATTACCAAATTCTGCCGTATGTAAAATATATTAAGTTTCTACAATATATAAATATTCTAGAAACTTAATTTCTTGTAAAGCTGCTTTGCAACGATTTATATCGTGAAAAGCGCTATACAAATAAACTTGAATTGAAGTTATGATTCATGTTTAGAGTTTCGCAAAAAAGGCATAATTTCAAGAAATGTTTAAGCAATCGAGAAAAACTGTAATATACTAAAATTTATTCTTTAGTACTTCTTAAGATAATCTTAAGAACATCTAAGCGTACTCAACTGTGCTGTTTTGGGACACCATGAACGTGAACTAAAGTGTGCTTTTAACATACTTTCCCTGTATTAAAAAAAAAAAAGTATTTAGTTACCACTTGTAGTACACTTGAAATACTTGTAGTACACTTGTCTTTAGTACAATCAAGTACACTAGTAGTACGTTAGTAGCTCTTTTTCCACATTACAAATATAGCACTTCAAGTACTTTATGCTAAAAGTATACTTACGGTTTTATATTGTGAGTTTTGGTACTCATTTAAACACATATGAATGAATAATCCAATCATGTGCTATTAGTGCATTTATAATAGCCCAAGCACAGTAACCTATAGGGTTTTACGTAATACATTTCTACTCTGGTACTGTCACAGGATGTGGTTGTAGCAATCAGCGCACGACAAAGGCGTAGACAAAAAGGAGTCTTTAATAAACATCAACACACATTTCCAATAAACTAACATCAATCCAGGACAAAGAAGAGAAAGAAACTGAAAGCTTATAAAGACCGGGAAACAAAGGAGCAAACGAGATGATTAATACAAAACAGGTGATCTAAATGAGCAATGATTAAAAAAAAGAGAACAGGAAATACCAAATAAGACCAAACAGGAACTCACATGTGACAGGTACACTATCTGACCACACTTAAAATCAGTTCAAGTGTTAGTGCTAATTAGTGTATTTATATTAAGTGATTCTTAATTTGATTAATCTTATTCTGATTTGAGAAAACACTCAGTGTGACATAAGAGTGACATTATAAGATGGTCACTTCCTGGTACGTGTTGTGAGAAGGTGGAGCTTCTGATGTGCATTTACTGCTCAGGTGTGACTTATTACCATTTATGTCTCATTTTACTGCTATATTTAATCTTCTTGTGAAGGAAACCTGATGCAATGAATAAAGAACTGAGACAGAAACACATACGCAATTCACACATTAAAGTAAATGCTACATAATATGAGCTATTTCATACCAAGGATTTCCACATAATTTGAGAATGCTGTCAAAACTTGTCCTCCAGATTTATTTTTTTAATTACATTTTGTAAACATTTTCACCATTACTATCCAATTATTATTGGAAAGATATAGCTCACTGAGCACATCTTGTTATTAACTTTGGTAATATTACACCTGTTACAGATACTGTCAGACACAGAGGTAAGTAAAAACACTGAGTGTTTATTAACAGGTTGTGTTAACAGGAGCAGTGCAGAATGGATCTTGAG
>JAFVLL020018531.1:0-14166 GCA_021397915.2 Tor tambroides | reverse complement strand
TTCAGTATTTTGGGCGCCACAGCATATGACATTATGCAACCTCAACAAACCCAGTTTTGTCATAAAAAAAAGAAAATGATCTGATAATGTACTGTCCATGACAGAGAGTATATATATATATAAAATATTATTAAAATTGTTTTCAAATGATGCTTTTTCCTACATCAACTCCATCAAAATGAATTTTAATTTAAGAAATTGAAAGCATGCTAATAATAGAATTTGTGTATATTTAAAACATTACATGTTTTAATTACATTTACATGTATTTTTAAATAAATAAAAACACCACAAAAAAAAAACTGTAGATCTTAAATGGCATGTTAGTTTGTAATCAACTAGTTTATATCATTAGCTTTTAGTTGGATGAACACAAACGATAACTAGAAGCTTAAATGTAAGGTTTGATCTGAGGAAAGAACTGTAATATCTTAATTCCTACAGGAACGAAAGCATCAACTGTACATCAACTACGGAGTATGAATACAACACACACTTGATATGCTTTTACATTCTCCATTTCAATTTGAAAATAAAACAGATACGGTATAACACAACAAAATTATTTCCTCAAAGATGGTAAGTCACAATTGCGTTATAAATCAAAGTATTGTTTTTGGTCAGTGGCGATACAAGCTAAGCACCGATGAAAGTGAGCAGATCTGAATGTACTCACCCTCAGAGTCCAGCGCATGGATCTTCAGCTCCAGCGGCGAATCCTCCAGATGAAGCTCTCGCGTGGTGGACACGATCTGGATCTCGCTGATCACATCCACTATAGCATCACAGCGCAGCACCTGTCCGGTCACTGACACACACACACACACACACACACACACAGCACAATCATCAGCTGTGTGCACACAGATGGACATCTCCTTCGAGTCGATGAACAACAACTGCTGATAATACGGCAAACAAACACCACTCTGAGTGGAAACATTAAGGCACTACAAACTGATATCAGTTCATTTCCAATCAGAGTAAGCTGATTCTGTTCACCAAAACATGCCTTAGATTAAAAACATATCATCCATCTCAATGCAGATCAAGCTGATGCAGATATTACTGTATACTGAACTTAAAGAAAAGACTGCCATTTACTCTCTACTGTAACACAAAAGCTGATTTCTTTCTATCACAGTCTTCTCAATATAATGAAAGTGAATGAAGGCTGGAGCTGTCAAGCTCAAATGACAAAACAGCATCATTACAGTGGTCTGTACAACTATATTTCAAGTCCAACAAAGTTATAAGACAGCTTGTGAGGAACAGACAGAAATTCATGTTATTATTGATAAAAGTTTGTTAGCAGCTTTCGAGTTAAAGAGAGACGTTGTGAACAAATTGTTGTTTTGAGTTGCGGTGGGAATGAGGAGCGCAAACATTAGACCGATGGACAATTATCAACATATACAAATTTACATTAAAAGTCACAAAGTTATAATATATTTTAGATGGCTTGTAATATAGCACACAGGTCATTCAGACTATTTTTATACAATAATAAAACTAATGCACATCCTTCCTGAAGCTCAAAAGCTCAGCTCACTGTAAATCAATGGAAAAGCACAGCCAGTAGATTCTACAGAATCTCTTCTTGAGTTCCCAGAAAGTCACACAGGTGTGGAACAGTATAAGAGTGAGAGGAGGAGTCAGCAGCACTCACAGATGTCCTCGGCGAGTATGATGCTGGTGAGTCTGGACGGCTGCGTGGAGCGGGCCTGAAGAACTGCTTTATGAGAGCACTGCCGCTCATCCACATCCAGCGCCTCTATACTGGCCACCTCCGGCCTGTTGGACGACCTGCGACAGAGAGAACACACTCCTCTTACTAGCAGTGCTGGGAAGGATGCTCTGGAAGTGTAACAGCTTACAGATTACCCTATTTAAAATCTAATAACTATTTCAATTACTTTAACAGAGTAATGTAACTGATTACATCTGATTACTTTACTAAACTTCTAACAAATGCTTTCAACTGTTCATCATTTAGAAACATTTAAAGCAGCCCGGGGTAACCTTACAGTAGGCTTTGGAAATTCTTCATTACTTGAATTAAGATCATAAAACATTTAATTTAAAGCACAGCCACCACAAAATCAGACTTTAGCACCTCTTTCCACTTCGAGATCATTCTGAGATTAAATACAGATTTAAAATCATAACATCTAGTTTAATAGCTTTGATACTGTTTTTGAAAGCAATTCTTTGCATAGATATGACAGGAAACACTGGCATCTAATAATGCCTTTAATCTTAAAAAAATAAAGCATCTACATAAACCCAAACAGGAAATAAAGCAATTATCACGTCCTAAACTCCTGAAACACTGGTGTCTCATATTTTAAAGCAGTCAATGCAATTTGGGAAAGAAATCAATCAAATCTGTATGTGTGTGTGTGTGTGTGTGTGTGTGAATATTCAGATGTAACCCCCTTTGGAATTACTAACATTTTCATAAGTAAGTGTAATTTAATTACACATTTTTTCTCAGTAATTGTAACAGATTACAGCTATATTTATTTTGTAATTAAGTCACATGTAACTAGTTACTCCCCAATACTGTTTCCTATTGGTTTGCAATGCTCTGTAAAGTGACCTTGGGTTTTAGAAATGCATGCAGTTCCACAGGATGTTACCGGGTTGTAAATATGCATTCAGGGCATACAGCTGTGATTTCCTTAGAAACTCGCAAGCACAGTGAAACTTACGAACTGGTATTAATAATGAACTATATTAAGAAAATGAACTGATATGAATAAAGAGTGATGTAGAAAAAAAAGAGTGCAATGTTAAAATGAAATGCAACTCTTGTAATTAGATCAATAAAATTAAATGTCTAATCTACAGAGTATGCATATTTACAAGACATTTAAAAAGTGGATCCCACTTTATATTAGGTGGCCTTTACTTGCATCAAAAAATAAGTGCATTGATGGTATAGGTAGGTTTAAGGGTGGGTTAAGGTGTAAGGGATGGGTCAACAGTCTAATTATAAATGTAATTAAATAAATTAATTACAAATATAAATCACATGCAGGTGTTTTTTTAAATATAAGTGCAATGTAAAAACATGCATGTTCACAATAAGTGCATTGTATCAAGTGATTAATTTAAATACAAGTAGTAGTTAAGGCCACCTAATATATAATAGGTGCTATAGCAGATCAAACATCCCAGCATCCCTCACTACAGCACCACGTGCATTCATCTTTACAGAAGCAATTGTTACTTTATCAAAAATTCATAAGATATCCACCATGCTCCTTTCGCTGCTGTAGTTTGTGGTACTGTACTTTCTCATCTGACCTGTCACGGACAACGTGTTTGATGTTACAAAGCATCTTATTAACGAGGTAAAGTATATTATTTATATGGTGTGCTTTATTACATTCTTAATGTAGCAGTATTTCTTAATGACTCTGTAAGTATACGCTATATTCAGTGCACTTACCATCGATAACATCCTTCAGTTGCTTCCAGTGTAAAATTAATCTTCGTGCCTTTGGCAAGAGGTAATAAAACTTTAGGTATGTTGAGTTTGGCGGCGTTTGTCAAACTGCAGATGAAGGTCAGAATAACGAGCGCACGAGCGTTCACCATCTTCACAGATTCACTATTCACGAAGATATGTCAAATCAAGGTTATGAGATAATTTGGGAGTTAGGGTTAGGGTTTCTCCAGTAGCTTCATGCAGAAACTCAAGCTCCCGCCACATCCCTCAAAGCACTGAGCAAGTGTCAGATCTGAGCAATGCATCAGACTAACGTTACAGCAGCAGCACGCGCACTCACTGTGACCGGGAACACTACTTTCATTATTGCTTCTTCATAAATTGAGCGCTTCAGAGATTTAAACAAGAACAAAAACCGTGGATATTTACAATATAAGTCCGAAAAACGGGCAAAAACTTTAAGCGGAGCATGCAAAAAAATTATATGTTTTGAACACACATAGTCGCATGGAAATACCCGCCGTGGGTTACTATTGAAGCGCCGTAATGCATGCTGGGACATGATCTCCGTCATTGTGAAAACAGTGACGAGTTTCCTTAAAGGCACACGGTACTAAAGCGCAGACAGTGTTGGTTAAAAAATATCAATAATTCACAAAATATAGACGTATTTTAAATGAATGCATGAATGAATGAATGAATTTCATTCTGCTGGTCTGAAGTGTCTTTAAGCGGTCCTTACAGGCCTGGTTCCAGAATCAAATCACTGAGGGTGCGTCTAAAATTAGTGAGGCTGCTCTAGAAATGTAGGCTATCAAAGCGACTGAGAAAAACTCTAGAAGTCTAGTGTCTAGACCAGTGGTTTTCACCCCTGCTCATTTTGTATGTCTCCCTTATCAGACACACCTGATTCAACTCATCAGTTTTACATTTTAAATAGAGTAACTTGTAATCTGTAACCTATTACATTTCCAAAGTAACCTTCCCAACACTGACTGTCAAGGATATTTTTCTATACATTTCTGTTAGATTTTGTTTTTGTCTGATGAATTGGGTGAATCTTAAAAATGTAATATGTACTGTTATAGGCCTACTTACTGTAATGCTTCATATACAGCAGTCCACTTGCACATACAGTATATGCCTTTAGAGACACATACTGAGACACATGTATACATTATATATACAGCAGATAAAATAAATATTGAACACGTCACCATTTTTCTCAGTAAATGTATTTCTAAAGGTGCTGTTGACATAAAATTTTCACCAGATGTTGGTAACAACCCAAGTAATCCATACATACAAAGAAAACAAAACAAAACAAATAAGTTCATAAATTAAGTTATGTGTAATAAAATATAATGGCACAGGGAAAAAAGTATTATGAAGTATTATAACACATGAAGAAAGGGAGGTTCAAAAAGGCATGGAAAGCCAAGACTCCAGCTGAAATCTACCAGTAATTAGAAAGCAATCCTGCCCCTCATCAGTGGAAATTAATATTAGCTGCTTCAGTCCCAACCCCTACAGTACCAGGATGATGAAGATTAAACAAGGGTGACAATGATCCCAAACACAGCCAAGCAAACTCTCGACTGGTTTCAGAGAAAGAAAATAAAGCTGCTAGATCGGCCAGCCAATCACCTGACTCAAATCCAATAGAAAATAAGAACTAAAGGTCAGAGTTCATAGAAGAGGCCCACAGAACCTTCAAGATTTAAAGACTGTGTGGAAGAATGGGCCAAAATCACACCTGAGCAATGCATGCCACTAGTTTCTCCTGCAGGAGGCGTCTTGAAGCTGTCGTTACCATCAAAGGCTTTTGTACGAAGTATTAAATACATTTCAGTAAGTGTGTTCAATACTTTTTCCCTGTCATTCCATTTTATTACACAGAACTTAATTTCTTAAGGGACTTAATTTCTATTTGTTTTATTTTCTTTGTATGCATGGATTACTTGGGTTATTACTGACATCTGGTGAAAATTTCATGTCAACAGCACCTTTAGAAATATATTTACTGAGAAAAATGGTGACGTGTTCAACACTTATTTTACCCGCTGTATAGTCTCTTACAATCAATATCCCACATACTGTAACTGTAATGTGTAAATTTGTTAATTTTATTGGTCACCATGCCTCTACTCAGACAAGAAGACCCTTGGTGACTTCAGTATGTGATGTGGCCCTTTCAGCACTTCAGTTCAGAATCACTTACATCATATGCATATGAACCATTTACAGCTAAGAAAACCACATCAATGTTTTCATCTCTTGTGCTCAATTATCTTGTGCTCAAGTGACTACTTATACCAGAATGAAATGAAACCGTTCATGTAGCATTCAAGGTCATGGGTTTTCATGGGTTTGTTTCCCAGAGAATGCATGAAAGGATACAATGTATGTGACCCTGGAGCACAAAAGCAGTCTTAAGTCGCTGGGGTATATTTGTAGCAATAGCCAACAATAAATTGTATGGGTCAAAATTATCCATTTTTCTTTTATGCCAAAAATCATTAGGATATTAAGTAAAGATCATGTTCCATGAAGATATTTTGTAAATTTCCTACCTTAAATATATCAAAACTTCATTTTTGATTAGTAATATGCATTGCTAAGAACTTCATTTGGACAACTTTAAAGGTGATTTTCTCAATATTTAGATTTTTTTGTACCCTCAGATTCCAGATTTTCAAATAGTTGTATCTTGACCAAATATTGTCCTATCCTAACAAACCATACATACATGGAAAGCTTATTTTAAAAAAAATTGACCCTTATGAAGGTTGACCCCACCAGGTTTCGTGGTTCAGGGTCACATATCTTGAAATGCAATGTAAGTTGTCTTGGATAAAAAACGGCTACCAAATGTGTAAGTAAAAACCTTTATTTCAGACAATGTCCATGTAAGCAAGATGAGAACAAAGTGGAACCTGTACTAACATAATCCATCCACGATTCATTTATTTGTAAAATAATTACTGTATACCCCATAATATGCACATATTCATGCAGAATGGCAACAGAATTGTAGTGTTTTCTTCTTTTTTTAGAGTGAATTAGATGACAGCACACTAGAAAAGAGAGCTCAACATCAATATAAATCAAGAGAAACAAGTTTTTTTTTAATCATTCAAATTTTACAACAGAAACTTTTTAATTTGATGAGGTGAATTTTTTTTTAGCCTGTGTTGGGTTATGTATATATATATATATATATATATATATATATAATTTTTTTTTTTTTTTTTTTTTTTTTCAGGTTCAGATAGAGCTGATTTTCACTCTAACTGGTCCGATCCTCAGCGGGGACGTTTCACAAATGCTCTGAAAGAACGGAAAGAGCGTCTCTCTAAAGGTGGTCCTGAATGTACGCAGTTGTGTGTTAGTTACAGGGTCAGAGAACGACAGGTTTCCTCCGTCCCAGTCCAGATGAACTCTCATACGCCGGAGCTTGTCTTTAACACGAAAGCGAGCGGCGGGCTGCTCAGGAGACTGTGACAGGTACTCTTTCCCGGTGTACTGCACGTACCAGACACCTTCTTTGACGAAATTATCTCCTTTTCTTTGGTACGATTCTGTGATTATTCCCACAGTCCAAGCTGAATTGTTTCCCACCTCCACGTCCCAGCAATGAGCTCCTGATTTAAAGCCCTCCGAACCCAAAACACAGCGAAAGAAGTCAAATCTCTCTGGATTGTCAGGAAGCCGTTGCCTGCTCTTGTTGTATGTCAGACTGGTCAGATCATCAGACAGCACGAGTTGTGGACTTGCAGTGTTTGGGTCCAGAACCACTGGAGCTGATGAGAGGAAACAATCAGCAGCTGCTCTTATTCAGATATTAACACAACTTTCAAGAGTAGAGCCATAAAAAAATACTTAATAATAATACTAATTAAATAAACTATACTGTTGAGATGTTATCAGAACTAGTATGATCCTCACTTACTACAAACCCTCAATTAATCTGCTTTTATTTATTATCTTTTTTTTTTTTTTGAGGAAAATCTCCACCATTCACAGCACAGATTTTGGTCCCACTTTATATTGAGTGGCCTTAAATACTATGTGCTTACATGAAAAATAAATATAGTGTACTTATTGTGTTCATATTGTTTTGCAAAACAGTAACACTTTATTTTAAGGTGTCCTTGTTACACGTTACATGTACCTACTATTATAATTACAATAAATTATGCATAAGAACGTGCATGTAACCCTAAGCCAAACCCTAATCCTAACCCTAACAATATAGTAAATACATGTAGTTAATTAATATTGCTTAGTACTTAAATGTATAATTACACTGAAACAATGACACCTTAAAATAAAGTGTAACCAAAACACTTCTGCTGCTATTGAGGTGGATACGGGTGAGGTTAGGGACAGGTTTGGTGGTAAGGGAAGATTTAAGGATGGGTTAAGGTGTAGAAATGGGTCAACAGTGTAATTATATATTTATTTAATAAATTAGTTACAGACGTAATTACATGCAGGTATTTTTAAAATACAAGTAGAATGTAAAAACATGTATGTATACACAATAATAGGTGCATTGTATCAAATGATTAATTTAAATGTAAGTACATAGTAGTTAAGTCCACCTAATATAAAGTGGGACCCAGATCTTTAGTGACTCACTGTTTTGGACAATGTCTTGCATCTTCTTCCAGACTCTGAATGCCAGATTGCCCAAGTAATGCGGTACATCAATCAAAGCTCCACAGCACCTCTCTGGATCGGGCTGAGTGTCCCGGGCTCTGGAATAACATGCAGGTGTCAGTACAGCAGTGAGTTTGGGCTCAAATTGGGCTCAGAATGCATAAACAAAGAACCCTTTGGAGAACTTCTAGCTTCCTATAAAAAAGGACAATTCTCTGAGTGGAAGCCATAAGTTCCTGTAAAAACTCTCCAGACTGTCAATGGTTCCTCAACCCTGTTGAAAAAAACAGCATATGCTGGTTAGGTATGTTTTGAAACATGGCAGCTGGTTTGAGCTGGTTTAAGCTGGTCATGTGCTGGTCCTAAGCAACTAGCTCCTGCTCAGGTCCAGCTCATATCCAGCTCAGGACCAGCTTAAACCAGTTTATAACCAGCTCAGGTCCAGCTCATAAGAAGCTTATAACCAGCTCAGGCCCAGCTTATAACGAGCTCAGGTCCAGCTCATAAGCTTATAACCAGCTCAGGACCAGCTTATAACCATCTTATAACCAGCTCAGGACCAGCTTAAACCAGCTTATAACCAGCTCAGGTCCAGCTCATAACCAGCTCAGGTCCAGCTCATAACCAGCTTATAACCAGCTCAGGTCCAGTTTAAACCAGCTCAGGTCCAGCTCATAACCAGCTTATAACCAGCTCAGGTCCAGTTTAAACCAGCTCAGGTCCAGCTCATAACCAGCTCAGGTCCATCTTAAACTAGCTTATAACCAGCTCAGGTCCAGCTTATACTCAGCTCATAACAAGCTTATAACCAGCTCAGGACTAGCTTAAACCAGTTTATAACCAGCTCAGGTCCAGCTCATAACCAGATCAGGACCATCTTAAACCAGCTTATAACTAGCTCAGGTCCATCTTAAACCAGCTTATAACCAGCTCAGGTCCAGCTTATACCCAGCTTAAAACTAGTTCAGGTCCATCTTAAATCAGCTTATAACCAGCTCAGGTCCAGTTTAAACCAGCTTATAACCAGCTCAGGTCCAGTTTAAACCAGCTCAGGTCCAGCTCATAACCAGCTCAGGTCCATCTTAAACTAGCTTATAACCAGCTCAGGTCCAGCTTATACTCAGCTCATAACAAGCTTATAACCAGCTCAGGACCATCTTAAACCAGCTCAAACCACTTCAGGACCATCTTAAACCAGCTCAAACCAGCTTCCATGCTTCAAAACATAACTAACCAACATATGCTGTTTTTTTCAACAGGGAAGTAACCCCATTATAAGATAAGTTTTGAGGCCCTTGAAATATAGTTCGTTGAGTAAGTACACAATAGGATATTTGAGACAGCCTGAGAAGGTTCCTAGAGGTTCTCCAAAGGGTTCTTCAGAACTAACAGGGTGCTTTTTGTTTGCCATACAGTGTGGAGAGGAGAGACACGAGCAGCTCACTTACCTTTCCTTTGTGACATTAAAGTTCTGTAAAATAAACAGTGTGGGAAACACATTATTATCTCAATCAGTGTATGAATGAATGAGTCTCTCATACAGAGTGTGATTATCACCTTTAGAAACGAGACGTCATTGGCTTTCATTCTTTCCTCGATGTCTGTGATGGTGTGTGAAAGAGCTGAGATGTGTCCGTTCATCTCCTTCAGCTTCTCCTTCATCATCTGCTGCTTCCTCTCCTCTTCCTCTCTCAGTGCAGTGATCGTAGCTTGTTCTTCATCTCTGAGAAACTGATGAAGCTTCTCAAACTCCTGTTGAATCTGACGCTCTGTGTGCTCAGCTTGAGTCTAAAATTACATCACATTCGGTTCAATCAGCTCTGCATTAACACACAACAGATGACACCTTTTCCATGATATCCAAGTCAGTGATCAACTGTGCCTTGTGAAAGAAGTGTGCTTAAATGGGCACTTAAAATAGATTTAAACACACACACACACACACACACACACACACGATGCACATAATATATTAATGAAATAAAAAGCCTCTTAAGTGTACTTAAAGAAAGAGACTTTTAGGACTATGTTTCTTAAAACACTTAAGTACACTTTTGTTTTAATGCCAATCTTAAAAAAGCAAAGGAAGTTGAGAATCTTTACCTTTATGTGTTGAACAGTTTTATTGTACTCTCCTCCAATCTCTTCTCTGTATTTAAGTTTTTCTCGTAAGGACTTCAGTGCTGTTTTAAGCTCCTCCTAGAATTTAACAGGTGGTTGAATTCTTCACAAATATACATTTTCACAAATATGTGAAAATCAGTGAACTGTGAGGAGATTTGAACATGTACACTCTTAAAAATAAAGGCTTTGTGGCGAAAGAAGGTTCTTCAGATTATAAAAAAGTAAGAAAGAGATGGTTCTTTAAAGAACCTTTGACTGAATGGTTTTAAGCACCTTTATTTTTAAGAGTGTAGACTGTAGAGGCAAGTTTTTATACATAGTGTTACTCAGTGAGAGCAATGGTGAAACCATCAGTGAATATTATTTATTGCTCCTTGCATATATGTAAAGAAGAAAATCTCGTCCTACCTTGTAAGATGGAACAACTTCATCGATTGGCAGAAATGTGTGACTAGCGTGTTTCTGTGAATCTCTGCACACCAAGCACACAGGCTCTTTATCCTTCAGACAGAAGAGCTTGAGTTTCTCTCTGTGTGATCTGCAGATGTCCTCAGGTGAGCTCTCTCTTCTGTCCCTCAGGAACGACTCACACAAGTTTTTTAAAGCCAGGTTATACGGTGGCTCCTGTTTTGAGGATCTTCTCCTGCAGACGGGACACTCCTGAGTGTTTTTGGTTTTCCAGAACTGCTGAAGACATGCTTTACAGACGCTGTGACTACAGGAGAGAAGCACAGGAGCCTTGAAGATTTCATAGCACACGGGACAGGAAAGCTCCTCCACAGTGAGTGAATCCATTTTGGCTGTTTACAACGAGTTCAGACGCCCAACTGTACTTTCACTTTCTGAATGTTGGTTTCAAAAATATAAAAGAGAGAGAGATCAAAGCTCTGCAGAGGAAGCTCTATTCTGAGTCCTTGGAGAAATACATTTTCTTATTAATTTTTCCTCTTCATTTCCTCGTGCTCTTGTCCAGGATTTGAGAAAACACTCAGTGTGACATAAGAGTGACATTATAAGAGGGTCACTTCCTGGTGCGTGTTGTGAGGAGGTGGAGCTTCTGGCATCTGATGTGCATTTACAGCTCAGCTGTGATTTATGACCATTTATGTCTCATTTTACTGCTATATTTAATCTTCTTGTTATGGAAACCTGATGCAATGAGAACTGAGACAGAAACACATATGCAATTCACACATTAAAGTAAATGATAAATAATATGAGATATTTTATACCAAGTTAGGATTTCCACATAATTTGGGACTGTTGTCAAAACATTTATTTTTTAAATTACATTTTTGCACAGACACAAACATTTTCACCATAACTGTCCAATTATTATTGGAAAGAATATATGTTGTTATTAACTTTGGGAACTTTTAATCAATTGTGTATTATAGGCTATTTAATGCTAGTTAAGCAAACTTTAAAAAGTGTTAAAAATTAGAATTTAAATCAATCAATCAAGCAATGAACAATTAATGAAACAACAAAATTTTATCAAAATATAAAAAAAATTTAGCTAACAAGACTGTTATTAAATAAATTGTATAAAATTGTGATCTCAGCTTACTAGATGATTTTTAAAGGCATTTTTCAGAGACAGTTAAAAGGTTTCAAATTTAAGTGGCCAGGTATTCAATTATAGGTCCAAGACGAGCTGTGTCTATTGTGTAATGAGCATTTTTTGTGATATGCATTGTAAACTGCAGTGTGAATTTGTGAGAAACTAAGTTGTGATTATGGATTAAAGCTGATAACTGGATCAGACAGATGCTTTGATCTCTTTTTGCCCCCTTCACTCCAGCTTTCCCTGTCTACCTTTTTACCAAATTTTTGAAAATTGTGAGGAGAACTAACCTGTGCTGAAAAGAGTCCGACACTTTAAAACCTGCCTTGTTTAAACATGGCACCAGATGGCGATAGTTTACCCAAAAATGAAAACACCTCATCATTTACTCATCCTCAAATTATTCCAAACCTGTATGAGTTTCTTTCTTCTGCTGAACATAAAAGAAGATATTTTGAAGAATGTTGGTAACCAAGCAGTTGCTGGTAGCCATCTATGAAAATCAATGGCAGAATCATCCGGTGGTTCCTGTCACTTCAGGACAATCACTTTGTCTTGAATCACAGAGTCAACAATCTCTCTAATGATGTCTCCTGTATGTTAAACCTCTGGATCCCTTAGATCTCCCACCTCAGCCATCCTGGAGTGAACTATAGGCTCAGTACACACTGCTTCATTGCAATCTGCCCTGAATAGCATCTGAGAATAGAGTTGGGCACATGTGCTATGGTCTGAGTCTGAGTTGCTTTCACATTCACATGATTCATGTGATCCATGCTACAGTTTAATTGCAACCGAACTCAGAGCAGCTACAGGTAGCCTTAGGTTCAGTACCACGGTGCTCTTCATGCGACCCATATGGGACGAAACCTCATTAGTGCGTCCCAAAGCAGAGTATAGAAATCAGTGTGCCTCAGGACTTTTTTTTAAGTGTAATGCCTGAATGCTGGAAAAACTGCTTTGTTCTGCTTATAAGGTCAGGCAAAGACACTGATGAAACTCAGTAAGTAGAAAATGACCTGGAACATAAAATAGTTTGATTACAGTTTTTTCAAAATGCTTACAGTTTTTGAAACTATGGCTCCATTTCTCAAAACCACAAAACACACACACATACAACGTACAAAACATCACACACATCTTACAAAAGCAAGCACTTCTTTGAAAACTGTTTTAACTCTTCTAAATATTGTATTTTTGCATAGTAACTCTACACATAAACATAAAATAATTAGCCTCGTACACGCCAAACTACACACAGATGTGACAAATGTAAAACACTACTGTCGTGTGTCTTTTGCTTGTTCAGAGAGCAGTGGAGCACAGGAGTTTGTCATATCACTCGCACATACTGTACATGCACTTATACGCTGTATATACAGTATATATGACTGATGAATTTTACACAGTTATGCAACTGAACTGAATCAATACTGAACTGACTTGAGCTGTAGAATGACACTCTTGGCTTGTTAGAGCTGCGTTACAGCTTAATTATCACAGTGTCTAGTTGTTGTGCCCTAGACTGTGCACTTGATGGCACTCTCCTTTCCACTGTTACGTGCCATGAACTCTGTTTCCCATAGTCCTTTGCCATGTCTTTTCTGTTCTGATTATCATCAGCTGTAGGTCATTTACTCATTAGTTCATCACTATTTATGCCAGGGTTCCTCAAATCTTGCCCTGAAGGGCCAATGCGCTGCAGAGTTTAGCTCCAACCCTGATCAAACTCACCTACCTGTGATTTTCTAATGATCCTGAAGACACTGATTAGCATGCTCAGGTGTGCTTGATTAGGGTTAGAGCTAAACTCTGCAGGAAAGTGGGTCTCATGGGCCAGTTCTGAGGATCCCTGATTTATACCATGCTCACTTAGCCTGCGCCCCAATGTGCACACTATCCATCCTAAATTCTGTGTGATATTAGTAATTTTCGATACTATTTAGGGCAGATAGGGTGGATAGTATGCACATTGGGATGCAGGGTTAGTCTTTTGTTGCTGCAGTATTAGACCTGTTACGTTGTGTTTCTGTTACCCTGTCATTATGGATTACTTTTTGCCTATGTTTTTGCCTGTTGCTTTGTTTTGGATTATTGTTTGAACCACTATTATTAAACTGCACTTGGATCTATTTTGTTCTCCTGGAGTCATTCTGTGACAAGAATGGGAATTTTATACTATTGTGAAACAATCTATACTGTATAAAGCACTTTATAAATAAAGCTGACTTTCTGACTTGGCTTGTATAGATAGATAGATAGATATACACGTGTATGTATGTGTATATATATATATATATATATATATATATACTGAATATGCATACAACACAGATGCATATTCAGTGTGTGT
>JAFVLL020018529.1:0-15620 GCA_021397915.2 Tor tambroides | reverse complement strand
ATAAAAATGCGATTTTTCATAGAGCAACATTTATTCGGCGAACTGTGTGTGTGTGTGTGTGTGTGTGTGTGTGCGTGTGTGTGTGCGTTTATTTGTGTGTTTTTGCACTGTGAATGGGGTAACAGCGCACACCGGTACAAACCACAGGAAGCCTGCATATTCTCTCTGTAGCTGCACCTGCAAACAGCATGAGAGGGACAGACAGCGCATGCAAGGGCACTGTGGGGGAACACAGATGAAGCTCCATAGTAACTCTATTAAGATATGTGATCAAATCACATCACAGGCAGAGTCGGATCTGAGAGTTTCTACCGCTTTGAGCCTGAGACACGTACACGCCGCCCAATCTAGCCTCCTGTTTCTGCCGCTAACGAACTAGAGAGGATACAGTTATCGCAACCTCTTACCTGATTCTCTTTCTATCCTTTTTTCACAAGATAAATTTGCTTTGTCTGTTTCAAGGGAGCAGACAATCCCTTAAGCACATAAAACTCTCTCTCACACACACACACACACATTATCCTGTTCTGTTCTATTGTTCCCACTGATCTGATAATACTGATCTGATACCTAACCAGGAAATACAGGGGAGGAGGTGATGCACATCAGGAATCACACACACTTGCACACACACACGGGCCTCCTAAGCTGAACCCAATGTTGTCGTCTCATAGGGCAGAAAATCAGTGAGCGTGCAACACAAACTCACAGATTCACTACTGTCTGTCTGGTTTAAAGGGATAGTTAGTCCAAAAAAGTATCATTTACTCACCTTCATGTAGTTCCAAACCTGTATGAATTTCTGTTGAACACAAAAGAAGATATTTTGAAGAATGTGAGAAACCAGTTGCCTATAGCTATTGACTTCCATAGTATTTTTCCCCTATTATGGAAGTCAATGGCTACCGGCAACTGTTTGGACACTTACAAACATTCTTTAAAATATCTTCTTTTGTGTTTAGCCAAAAAGAGAAACTCATACAGGTTTGAAACAGCTTGAGGGTGAGTAAATGATGACAGAATTTTCATAAAACTGAACTGTTAATATTAAGTCTTCTGAAGCCAAAATTCACATTAAACTGGATGTAAAAAGATTCACACCAGATTTCCAATCACTGACACCAAACACCATTAGTTTCTGTATATATCATAACTAAACACCGTATGTCTTGAATATGCAGGAGCATGAATTAAATTTTAGGTGAATGTCTTATAATCTGGATACAAAGCTATCATATGGCTTCCAATTATTTTTTTCAGTACACTGGTTACCATATGCATTTGCCGTATAGAAAAGAGCAGCATGAACTTTTTTCAAAGCATCTCCTTTTCCTTTTGTCTTCCACAGATTTGAAACAAATGTGAGTAAATCATTTTGGGTGAACTGTTCCTTTAAGCTGAAACATACAAAACATCATCCTTTTTCTTTTCCTCTGAGACACACACACACACACACACACACACACACGCAACAAGGAGTCAAAGAAAGGCCAGACATATGTTAACAGCAGCAGTAACGCATCTGCAGAGCATGCACAGGATTATACTAGCAAGTATTATCAAAGCTTTGTCAGTAAATTAGGAACTCATTTAAATAATCATTCATATTCAGGGATTGTAAGCGCAGGATTCGAGTGAGTGAACTTTTGGCTGGTTTCCTCTTAATAAAAACAACCTGCTTCAACTAACAGAACATTTTTGAGGGGAACATAACCTTTAAAAAAATTCTAAAATATATTTTATACAATTATATATAAATTATATAAGTATCTAAATTATATATAAAAATCATACAGTTTTTTATAATTTTATATTGTATTTTTTAATATAATAGATGCAACCTCATTACATTTAAGGTCAAATGAGGTAGAAATAACTAACAACTGTGCAGTCAATCACTACTAATCATTTAAACACACACATGCACTGATTGGTCCATTGACGTACACACTTGATTTACAGAAACGATTCCACATGAGAGTTTGCTCATCAAAGGAGGGGCTGCGCTTGAACGTTCTGTTCCATAAACTACAACAAAGAGCTTTCAATTAAACAGACATGATGAGCACTCTTGTACAACAACCGCAGGCCATTATGCAGATACCTCAATTAAAGATAGTGTTACGGGAAAGGGGGCTAAACTTGTACAGTAACAGCCACAAACAGGAAAAAGACCCCCCCATCCACCCCCCTCCTGCAGTGGGCTGACGCCTGCAGGCTGTGCTATGAAGGAGAACAGTTGCTCTGCAGATCAGAAAGAACCACAGAGTATAAAGGCCTGTTCACCACAAGGATGATAATGATAACTACAAAGTCCACACTATAATTAAAATGAAAACAACACAGCGAAACAATAGCTTTAAAGTCACTTACAAAACATTTTTTTCCAGCTGATCAACACTAAAAACATTGACAGCCAATCAGAATCAATTCAGCTTTAAAGAGCGTTTCACTTATAATAAACAACAGCATATGCATTAGTTTGGACACTAATATAGTTATCAGAATTTGATGTTAGCATGTTGCTATGCTAATGATTCAATACTCTACAAAGCATAAACACACAGTGCACACAATTATTGAGTAAAATAATCAAATATTACCTGGATTTTTACATTTCTAATTAGCATTTTTTTTTAACCTTTTCTCCATCTTTAGATTGTTTTCACCAAACTTGTCGCAATGCATTCTGGGATTGCATTCTGTGCAAAGGATTCATGCAACGCTGCTTTTAAAGCAGCATAATGTTGCTGTCTATGTTTTGGTTCAACTTTCATCCCTATAACGCCTATTTAGGCAACTCATTCGGTTTTGGGACAGAGTTTATGCATGTATGAGTGAAAGAGCGATGCCTGAATGTATCTCGAATTATCCTCTTCATGTCTCATATTTCATGGCACGGCAGAGAGATAGAAACTTTATCTGATGAACATGAGCAATAGAGACAAAGAAGGAAATCAGTCAGCGTAATAGCTTGTCCGGGCGCACGTACACCCCTTTATTAGAGAGAGAGAGTGAACCAGCCTAAGATACCCTAGAGAAATCACACAGACAGCATGCTGGGATACTGTGGAGATGAATCAAACGTGTTGTTGTCGGCTGTTTGAGCCAAGCAAATATGATGGCAATACCAAAATTCTCTCTGTATTGTTTATTAATCAGTCTTAATATTGTTCAAATTTGGATTGGAGATTAAAACAACCACCTATAGGCAAGTATAAAACTTTAGTTTTGCACAGAGAGCATGCTGGTATACCGTGAGGATGGATCAACCTTGTCGTTGTCGGTGGTTTGAGCTGAGCAGCTGCAATGCCAATGCACAAATGCAAAAATTTTCTCTAAATTGTTATATATTAATCACACTTAATATTTATAACATTTTAGATTCCGGATTAAAGCTACTTCCTATTGGCAAGTATTAAACTTTGGCTTTTAACTCATGTTGCACAGACAGAATTGATATCATCACTGAGATTGCAAGAGAGAGAGTGTAAGAGAGTGGTGATAGAGTGCTTTATATTTGACCTCACTGCAGTCCAAGACCAACATTAAGACCAGGACAACTCAAGGACAACAACCCGCTGCGGTGCCGGTTGCACAAATGGGACACGCACATACAAGACACTTACATTAAAAGTCACTTTATTTAGATCCCTTCTGAGGGGACAACCTGTAATGGAACTTTTTCAAAGTAGGTCTCTCATGAAACATGGCCAGAGAGAGAATGGGAGGGAGAAAGTGGTGATGTGGAAAGAGAAGCTTAATGAAAAAGAAACCTTTGAAAGGACTGAGGCCAACAAAGACTAACTCCAGAGATGGACTGGGTGTTGCTAGAACATTGATCAGAAGACAAACAAAACAAACATTCACATACAAAATCAGTTTCAAATGAGTCTTTAGCTGACATTTGCTATTCCTAGCTGGAGATTTCATACTCAGTAACTAAAGAACTTTATAACCCTCTATTATTAATTATTAACTGTCTGCTATAATTATTAGACTATTATTCATCAGTTCTGTGAACATGACCCTCCAGTTAGAAGTTATGCTAGAGTGTTTTCTTACTAGAATACTGAGGAGATTCATGTAGTAGCTCTAAACAGTATTTAAGACACTTAAGTCACATTTAAAATGTGCAAACTGTCATTGCATTAGATAACACAATATCAAACCAAGTGAGTTATTTTGATGAAAAAGAGCATACAGTAAACACACTTTCCATGTACAATATTTCTCAAAATGTTTGTTAGTTTTTCAATTATAAAACAATAGATAAACTGTTCGAAGTTAAAGGGGACATCGGATGCAAAATTCACTTTTACATGGTGTTTGCATATAAATTCTTAGCAGTGTGTGGACACAACCACCCTACAATGATAAACATCCATTCACTCCTTTTTTTTAATCCCCAAAGAACCTAAACAGCCTCAATTATCAAGCCGTCTTGATTTTCTGAGCAGTATGACGACATACTGAGCTGTTTTTTACTAGGTAAAAAGGTATTGTTTTACACAACCATTGAGGAATTTTAACCAAAGTATTTTGCAGACATTTCAAGAATCATACCAACCTGTGGAAAATGGGCATTCGATGTCCCCTTTAAGAGAATTGTTACACTTTGTAGTCCTGAAATGTTACCCATTTGCTTACAGATGCCACTTGGTTTGATATTTTTGCCATTTGTTTCAATGAAATGCACTCATTTTGAATGTGGCTTAAATATTTTGAGTCATGCAAGCAACATTTTGATATTTAATATCTTGCCTTGTTTTCCATAAATACCTAAATATCTGTAAAACAAGACACATTCGAAAGAAGCAAATTGCACAAGATATTATGCATATTTTGTCTTGTTCTATTGGAAAGCTTTCCAACTTGTTTGAAGTTACCATGAAATGGCACCCCCAACCTATAATAGGGCAACAGTTGATTTTATTGATTGAGAATTGATTGGATTGTGAAAATTTGTCATTGCATACCAGAATGGAGTCATATATTTTGATGAAAGATTATGAGGACAAGTAAAGAAATCTCAATTCAAAACAAAGATACTGATTACGAGTAGGATTGTTTGCAGTTTTGGTTAGTTTATGCAAGAAGCTACAACATGATTTAGTGGTGGCAAGTTCAACAGAGTGTAGACCAACTGGCATTTAACACTGAGGTAATGACTGAGTTTTCAGATATCTGGGGTCACTCTCCCCCTAAGGCCATGTTGACATCCCTCTCGCTCAGCAGGTCAGCTTGTGTTCTGACTGAACTGGGTGATGGCCGCTGCTGCAGCTTGCATGCTCATCGTACGAGGGAGCGTTTACAAAATGTTGCAGAATGCTGCTAAACTCCAGCTGCGTTTCCTCGTGGGAAGGTATTTGGCGGGGTGATGAACACAGTGAAGAAAATGAGAACTATGGCAACCGACGACCTCAGCACCTGCCACTAAACCATCCCTGGCACTCAAGCACACACATTAGCCACTCAGCCATTTGCTTAGAGTACCACACAATTCGCATAAATCAATGAGGTTTCTAATGTTCATAAATGGTTTCGTGGCATAAATTTTGCTTTTCACTAAGTCGTCAGATGCTTTACTACCTCTATCAACCAATTTTAGTTTCACTTTATAAACGTTTGTCATCCCTAAGTTGCCTCTAATGCCACGTTAAGTAGTGAATACACATTATTCAGTTCAAAATCTATATTTGCTTTTGTATAATGTTGAACTGTGGATTTAAATGGCTTTGTAATGGCGAAGCTGCTTTGCTAGAGATGACATTGCTGCAAAGTTACTGTGATATTAGAGAAGGCCTGTCACATGTTCTGCCCTGTTCTCTATGTTCCCACGTGGATCAGGCCGCGCTCACAGCGGGGATCCTGCGCTGGAGAGAGTCTCCGCTGGGCCAGAGTCTTATCAAAGAGCAGGGAGAACTAAGATCAGATATGACAGAACAAAAAAGAGGGAGAGTGACAGCAGCAGAGAATGCTGGGAACACATCTTTAACCTTTTTTAGCATTTCAGCTGATTGTAATTTTTAGCATTTTATTTGTAATTTATTTTGACAAAATAGTATAGAATTTGAATAGTTTTTCTACATAAATTTAAAACAAAACAATAAAAACTAAAATCAGTTGTTTAATGCTAAAGTGTGTTTAGGCATCATAACAATTAAAATGCACAAATTTGTCAAACAATCAGTGTTATTTTAGGATCACTGACATACTATTATAGGTTTTATTGATATTTTGAATGTTTTTTTTGTTAAAGTTTTGGCAATTTTGCTGTTGTTTTGTCAATATTATTAGGTTTTGTTTTTTTTGTTTTTTTAAATATGTCAAAGTTTTTTATCATTAATTTTTATTTCAGTGTTAGTTTTAGTTATTTTAGTACTTCAAGGTAAACTAAATGAGAAAGAGATTTTTCTTTAGCAGCTGCTTTGCTGCTAAATTCAAAATCATGTAATCATCACAACCACATAACTTCTAAAACATGTTCAACTTTCAACATTAAATGATTAGTTCTGGTTCATTATATCAACATAGTACCTTTTAAACATAGTTTGGTTTCCCATTGGACAACTGACTCCCGGAAGCCTGCTATTTTCACAAGTACTGTCCTGTGTTTTGCGTAATAGACTATCTGTAAGCAAACTATGAGTGGTCCGTGAGGCTGAGACTACTCTAATCCTCCTTTTCTACTGCAATCTATTGTAAGGATGCATTCAGAATCAGCGCAGGGCTTAGTTAAAGGCCAAGCAGACAATGAACAGGCTGTTCCAAAACAGTCTTTTTTATTTAGCCTAGTTCACTTCCAGTGCCCTTTCCAATATACTTCACACTAAGCTTCACCACGATCCTCCACGCAGATGATCTGTTCCCCTGCAAGTGGTTCCAAATGATGACTTTATCCCATAGCTCCAATCTCGCTGTAGGCCAGTCCTGGCTTAGTAGAGATAGCAATCGAGGAAACAACTTGACGCTTGTGAAAGAACTTAAGGTTGACGTTGATACAGATTAAAGTGGCTAACGTAATAGACTTAAATTGCTGCACTATTTGTCAGCAGGACTCACGGTGAATGCCAAAACCCTGAGCCACTAGGCTAAATAAAGAGCTACATTCAGACCAGACGGAAAACCTGGTCACTACTTATAAACTTACTATTTATATATTAGGTTGATCCTAAAATAATGGGCAGTGCTTGTGTCTGAGCTTTATGTTTACAAGTATGTGATGAGTGGAAGATTGTAGATAATCGCAGTAATGAACGCTAAAAGCTAAAGTAGGGAAAGAATCTTCATACTGTCCCTCTATTTTTGGCATCAAGTATTCTGAAAGAGATACATCGAAATAGGAGGGGCCTCACAGTACAAGAATTCATTCACAAGCATGGAAGCAACAACAACAGTTATGCGCCATACACACATACGCGCACCGTACAGGGCCACCCACATGCAAATAATACAAAAATACACCTTTCACACTTCAATACATCAACGTACTGAAAGCAGTTATGTAACATAACTTAGCAAACTGCAATTTTACACAAAAAAAATTGTCATTTGGAAATCTATGTGATTCAGCTAAATCATCTTTATTAATATGAATGCACTGGACAAGTCAAAAAATGGGACATATACCATATATGTCTGTAGCTCTGTTTATAATGTCATACTGCTTATTCAATACTGCATACTAGCAACTATTTAAAAAATAGCATGTGAAACAGTGTGCTGTAAAAAATGTTATAAAGACACTATAACATGACCTCATGTATCACATTTAATTCAGCAAGTATTGTCCAGTTATTGTTTTGTGTAACAATGTCATTAAAAAAATTGTGAAAAATGAGATGGAAAGTCAAGTCGAATGCACTGCATACAGTATCTCATGCACCATGCACGATTAGGAAAATGTAGTGGATATTCTGTGCATACAAAAAAATTGCATTCCGCACCCTGCAGAAATAGTATGAGTAGTATACTAGTAGTCAAAACTTAGGATATAGGCTAATTCCTACTTTGCGTAATGATAAATATTACTAATAGAATATAAATAAGAAATCTGCTGCTAAAATATTTTAAATTGCAGTCAAATTAGACAACCTTGCTGCTTCTTATGTCTGTTTTACTTGTCCATGCTGTCGTCTTACAGTTGAACCCAATCAGGACAAATAGTCCCATAGAGGAAAACAATTTAACATGATTTTTGATTGGTGACATTCCTTTAGCCTGTCATTACAGCTTTACTCTCTTAAATACTCTAATTTGTCCCTGTAGAAGACAATAATTGCACTAGTGGAAACTATGCATACATGACTGCGTCTTTATGGGTTAAAAAACTGTTGGAAACCATTCTGAAGGCATTATGTTTGTAAAAGAAGTGAGAAGATTTTAAACCAACAAAAACAATAGCATAAATCAATGTACCACAATACTTCTCAATTTCAAAAACAAGCATTTCCACCAGAGGCCACACACTCAATCCAACATTAGAGAGCCATGCTGAAATACAGGTCTTCATGAAGGCATCAAGTGAAACTCTTGCTGAGATGTAATACAAACCCACTAATCAAAGGCATATTATACCTGCTACACAACAAGCAGGGCATAATTAATGACTCACATATGTTTAAAGGGGCTGCAAAGTGTCAATAAAAACATTGCCAGGGAAATGCTTTCCTGCCTAATGGACTTGAAAGGTGTGTCAGTGAGTCTAATCCTACTTGAAATGAGCGGTGTGAAGCGCTGTGCGCGTGGGCAGGTTCTGGGCACAAAATTTCAGAGCGGGGATGTCCCAAAAATGAGTACGGGGGTGTTCATTTAAAGGTCATTCAAGGTACCACGTAATCCTAAATGTCTGTTTTAGTCAGTATTTTAGTTCCCAGAGATAAACTTAAATGTTAAGAGAGGACCACAAACTGTTTGGTTACCAACATTCTTCAAAATATCTTCTTTTGTGTTCAAGAAGAAAGAAACTCATACAGGTTTGGAAAAACTTGAGGATGAGTAAATGACAGAATTTTCATTTTTTGGTGAACTGTCCCTTTAAAATTGGAGATAGAAAAACAGGAATCACAATACAGCCTAATGTGATAAGTAAAATTCAAAAGTCTATGATTTTAAAGTCTATGACCTGTGCTGCAGGTTTCAAAGTAGTGTTGTTGCATGCGGTTTCAGAGCAGTTAACAATCAATGAATACCGCACATTTAAGTCAACATATTGTTTATGATCCACTTTTAAACTATTACAATGTTTACTTTATCGTGTTCATTTTTTAATTTGTTGTAGATTGTTGTTGGTTTTATCTCCATCAACTTTTTGGATGAGCAGTCGACAATTCGCTTGTTAAGTGGTGACGTAAGAAGCGCTGTTTCCGGGTCCAAGCCTCAACTGCTTCAGTTGAGAATACTACCTCAGCAGCCGTTTATGAGCACTGTTTATTCATATTAAACATTTAAGCTAAACGTTTTCAAGCTTATGGTGTACACTACAGTCTCCATGCTCACAGTGTCCCAAACACAAATAATTTTTATATTTATTTATTTAGATTTATATTTTCATTGTATGGCTATCTGGGATTTCGGTATGGAGTTAAAGGTTAGGATTATAATTTTTTTGGTAGCATTATATCACATTGTGAGTGTATATTAGCACCTTTTGTTGTTTTCTCGTGGTATCTGATAGAGCGTTTGGACTCGGAAGCGGTGATGCGTGACGTCAGACTTAACAAGCCCATAGTAAAGAATGGAGATTTCAAAATAAGAGTCCCGTGTAGCTCGACTTATTTATAATTAAATGTCCCAAATTATGCATAATTTTTTTCCTGCTTATTTTTCCTATTTTGGTTACACAATAAACTGTATCTGGCATTTATTTCAAACATATGCTCTTATATATTAGGGATGGTAAGATTCACTGATTCACATCGGTTAATAAAAGTTAACATCGATTTAAAAAAGTGTGCAACAGATAAAAGTTGGTGTTTGTATCGCAATGCATTGTTTTTAACATATTTGCATTGGTAAAAAGCGATTTATTTATATATAATTATTAGTAGATGCACTATACTTTTATTATTTATTATTTTTGACAAATATTTTATATGTAAATTGATTTCTCCTCTCTAAACTATTTCTCAAGAGCGTTCTCTCAACATCACCACTGCTGTTATGTGAATGACGTATCAAAACACTATGTCGGCCGCACTGAATCGCATCGTGTTGAATCGAATCAAATCGAAATCGGATTGCACAGCATTGTAATGGGGTGAATCGTATCGCACCGCATCAGTAGCTGCTTCATATGTATCTTTAATGCATTATATCGTTGGCAATGCATCGAGATGCGTATCGCATCGGCCTCAGTTATGGAGATGCACATCACTTACAGTATATATAGTTTCAAGCAGGAATATGTAAAAATCTAGTGTAGATTTTGTATACTATTAAATTAAATTTGATACATTTTCATCGTGTGCCTAAAGTTTTGTAATGTGATCCTGTCTTACTTGGGGAAAAAAGTGAGCATCAAGCCCTGGATCTTCAAATACTCCTTTTCCACCAAGGCAGTTCCAGTACTGGTTCAGAGCCAGAGCCTAGTTTCAAACCAGTTCTTTGTCTTTCGACACCCAAAGCACCAGCTCCGAACCAGGAAAAGCGGTTCGTAAGTAGCACCAAAACATTGCTGGGCTAGAAGGAAGAACTGCTTGCTTCAGGGGCTGGGGGTGGGGTTACCGTGGCCAACAAGACGATAGAAACTTTGGACCGCCATGTTTGAAATAGCAGCTAAACACGAACACGTTGGATTCGCCATGTTTGGATGCCGATGTAGGTTCGCAAAGCCATGAGCATCAATAGCAATGCAACGTCCGCCATTGTTGATAGTTTGTTGTTCGGGATGGATCAGCGCTGCGTGGACCGGTTGGTGCGTGGCATCGAGGTGCTGCGGGAGCGACTGGAAAGCAGACGGCTCTTTATGCTTTTGGATCGCTCTCGTGGTGCTTTAGTGTGTTGTGTGGCGATCGATCGATCGGTCTGCGTGGCACCAATGCACCTCGAACAAGTCTGTTGTGTTTGGCGCTGCCGCGCCAGTGAAACGAAACATGAAATATATTTGGTGACGTAAAACCTGGCTCTGTATTGGCTCTCTAGCCTGTGGAAAAGCAACCGGTTCTTAAAGGGCTCGCCAGTCGAACCAACTAAGAACCGGCAATAGCACTGGCTCTGAACTAGCACCTGGTTCCTGCTGGTGGAAAGGGGGTAAAAGTGACATATCTGTAGTACAGTTGCATTATAATGCAACTAAAGTAAATCAAATGCAAAAAAGACAAGTTGAAGCCTATAAAAGCACATGAGACTGTTTGTGGGTGGCATGTTGTTGTGCCCGTGTTGTCAGTAGCAGATGGGATTTGGGCATAATCTCATTCAGAATCTGCCCGCTCTTGTTAAGTGAACAAGCTTTGCTGATAAACACTGGTGACATGAGTACAGACGGTCGTCCCCTTGGCTGAAAGTGATGGCAGGAACCAGACCGTACACTCGGATGAACAGAAGAGCGAGTGAGCGAGCCAAAGACAGCAGAGCTTGAGGAGAGATGGAAGGGAGCGGATAATCTCCAGACGGGTTTCCTCCACCATGAATCCCATTCGCTTTGATCAGTGCAGATTAATCCGGCACCAATGACCTCAAAGGCAAACAACTTATAGAGTTACTGTGAAACTTCCTGCAAATCAGCCTGTCAACATGTATTGGATGAGGATTTTCATGAAGATCTTACAAGACCCCATCATGTAATTTCTCTGTTATTACCTGACGGATACTCGTTGATGGCACATAACAGATGGTTGTGTGAGCTGCACACATGGGGGGATCTATTAGAGCGGTCACAAGACGTTTGCATAAGAGGAAACTTGCAAAACTGCACTTGTTTTTGTTCTCTAAAACAGATTGTGCCACAGGGGCCTGTTTATAAGAGAAGGAACTATTAAAGGGATTTCTTGCTAAGCTGTCAACCTCTTCAGACCTGAAATCAACAGCAAACATTTCTGAACAATTTTAATTCACCAAAATGCAGAAATTATTTAATACTGAAAAAAAGTACACACTTCATCTTAAGCAAGTTGTGATCATTTCTCTCACAGTAAGCATAACTTTCACCTTTCCGAATGCAGACATCGTAAAAGCTAAAGATTACACCTGGACAGCTGACTCAGGATCTCAAGCTTACCACATCACTGAACAGCCGTTGGGAACACTTTCACAGACATGAAGACACACTCTCTCGCAATAACAAAACCTTTTTCTTTCTCTGTATTTTTTTTTTCTAGTATCCAGTATAAGTACTGCGACATCATTGAAATGAGGTGTACATCACTGTTCAAAATGTCAGTAAGATTTTTAAAGAAATTAATAGTTGTATTAACAAGGATGCATTAAATTTATAAAACATGACGGTAATACTTTTATATTGTTACAAAAAAAATCTATTTCAAACAAGTGCTGTTAATTTGAACTTTCTATTCAACAAATTATCCTAAAAAAGTATCACGCTTTCCCAAAAAAAAAAAAAAAAAAAAAAAATTAAGTAGCAACAGCACTGACAATAATAAGAAATGTTTGAGCACCAAATCAGCATATTAGAATGCTTTCTGAAGGATCATGTGACACTAATAACTGGAGTAATGATGCTGAAAATTCAGCTTTTCCATCAGAGGAATAACATAAATTACGTTGTAAAATATAAAAATGTTATTTTAAATTGGAATAATATTTCACAAAACTACTGTTTTACTGTATTTTTGTTCAAATAAATGCAGCTTTGTTGAGCATAAGATTCAAAAATATTTAAAAATCTGTCCAATCCCAAGCTTTTGAACGGTAGTGCATGCACTTACATAAAGAAAAAACAAATCAATAACTAAAAAAAAAAACAACAACAACAAATTTGAGTTCTTAATCTGTTTTGCAAACAGTATCTTAAAATAGTAAATATCATTTTAAGGATGTTTACGTGAGGAAAAACAAATCACACAATTTTTTTGCAGTAAACACAAAGAAATTTATATGCATTATATTAAACAGCATTTTGCACTATTTAACTAAAAATTGGCAGCTTATGAAGTTATCATTTCTAAATATCTTTGTTACATTGCACTGTAAACCATGCATTATGCATGTTGCAATTTATGTGGACAAAAATGATTTAGTATACCTTATAAAGTCACTTTCCACACAATAACTCAGGCTTTCTTCATCTGCAACCCAGCACAACGAGTATCTGTGACAAGGATTTTATAATAGAATCTCATTTTGAACTCTAGCTTGCCCTGCAAAAGTCACTTTAATAGAGTACAGTGAGGAGGGATGGAGAAACAGAGGGATATATGAGAGAGAGAGAGAGAGAGAGAGAGAGAGAGACATTCTTAAATAGAGGACAAAGCCAGGAGCACAGGCCTGAAAATGGAGCAGGCAATTAAGGGCTTCATGGCCTCAATGTTTCCTCTCTCTTTTTTTTTTTTTATCTCTCTCCTGCCTTTCCTTTCTCTCCTCTCGAGTCACCTCACCTGGTGCAGGGCATGTGTGTGTTTTAGGTTGTGTCTGTGAGAGTTTTCTAACAGTATCATGCTGTACCTGGCACACACACACCTGTTGAGTGATCACATGACCTCCTGTGGCCTCTGGGCGCTTCACATACTGAATAATTCAGTTCAGGGAACAACACTGGAGGTGTTCACACACACGGATGAAACCCAACACTGAATTCTCATATCCCTGACCTACTAGGCAGAGTAGACATGTCTATTTCTATATATTCATACTGTGGATGTGATATTATTGTTAGTATTAATGGTCCTTGTTAAGGCAAACGTCACTATTTCTAATGCTCCAAGGGTTAGGGATTTGAACAAATTATTAACTTTCAAGTATTAAACTTAAGTGGCAGTCGTGGCCTAATGGTTAGAGAGTCGGGCTTGTAACCTGAAGGTCGCCAGTTCGATTCTTGCACTGGCTGCTCACTGCTGTGTGTACGTGTACACACACACATTTGTTCACTGCTGTGTGTGTGCACTTGGATGGGTTAAACGCAGAGCATCAATTTCGAGTATGGGTCACCATACTTGACAATACATCACATTATTTTTTTTATTATTATTTTTGCATAAATTGTTACACATGTGAATGACTTATACCCTACATAAAAACTAAAACAGTACTTATATAACACAGGCATTTTGGTGTGCAGTTTGACTTATGCTAACAAACAAAATCACAAATGATTTTCACACTTTTTAAATTGTTTAATAACAAATGAACTAAAAAATGAATCCATTTAAAATATATAAAAAATATAGTTTGTACATATAAAAAAATCTAGTATAAAGTATTTTATAAATTCATAAACATTAAGAGTTTTCAAAATTTATATATATGCATTTTTTATGTTTTTGAAAGAAGTCTCTTATGTTCTTCAAGGTTATTTATTTGACTTAGAATACAGTAAAAATTGTAATATTGTGAAATGTCACTACAATTTAATTTGCAATTACTACAATTGAATGTATAATTACAATTTAAAAATAACTGTTTTCTGTTGTATTTTATTTCTGTGTAGGCAAATCTAATTTTTTAGCAGCCAAAGAAAAAACAAAATATAAAAATAAAAATCTTACTGACTCCAATCTTTGATTAGATATTTTCTGCATTTATTCTAGATTTATTTTATTTTAGAAATTTCTTTTAGAAATATAAATTCATATTTCAAATGTGTTTATATTCAGTTGATATATTAAAAACTCTTTAATATGAAAATAATTATTGACATAATATTAAAATATTATATTAATTTAAATAATATTCCATTAAAGTATCACAATATTAAAATATTAAAACTCTTATCATTTGGTGTTCATTTTACTGTGGCATCACAAAATTCAGCTAATGTACAATAAAGATTTAACAGAACGCGTACTGAACAAGCCAGTTAGTGTTACAGTTAGTGTCTTTGTGTATTCACATCTGATGAAGAGGTTACACAAGGTTTAAAAGTAGAATCTGCAAGATAAGGAAATGATCTAGCAGCTGCATGCACAAACACAGAGAGCAAAAGTTAGAAAAAGCAAGTGAAGTCAGTCCTGTGTGGTCATTCAGGGCCAAACAAGCTGAATGATTCATGTGACTCCAAGTGTGAGGTGGTGGGGCGAGGATGTGAAATAGCCGAAGTCTAGGAGCGGAAACCGTTTCGTTTCTGAAAACACACGGTTTTAGAAAGCTGCCCCTGCAGAGCCTAACTGTTGAATTTGACACATCCGTCAAGAATATGGGCAGAAATACCCTCCGCTCTGCCGGAAACGCCAACACAGCTGTCGTTCTTCAGGAAAAGCTCTGGATAGAGCCAACGAACACGGTTATAAGTATGTTGCGGCTTTTCCTTGCCATTTTAGACCCAATCAATAATCGATATTTCCAAAGGAAATAATAACACTAAACTGTGAATACAGTAAAGATCAGGCATGCTGTGTACTGGTTTATAATGGCCAGTTGGATGTCTGTGGGTGGATAAATAAAATCTGCGTGTGCCATGCGCGTGGGAGGAAAGGGCCGTATGATGCCAGCAGTGTTTTTTTATA
>JAFVLL020018528.1:0-14351 GCA_021397915.2 Tor tambroides | reverse complement strand
CTGCAGACAGCCACTAACCAGATTAATTTATTTCCTGAAGACTGTTAATATGAAAATGCATGTATGTTTTACAAAAATTATATTTGCATCCTTGGTGGCCTTTTGTTCTTTACATCCTTGAGTCTCTGCATTTAGAATGGCAATACACAATAAAGACATAAAAATTAGGAGATATTAAAACGTGAGGAGAACTGTTTTTGTGAACTTTAGCATAATGATGAATAATCAACCCATGTGTGATTAATACTTAATATCTACTTTATTTCTAACTAGACTGCAGTGAAACAAACTCAAGAACAAGTTATGGTTTCGTTTTTAGCCGAGGTAAGCCTTATATTTTGAAACACCCATCAAATATTTGCAAATCTGAATTTACGCGGAAGATTGACGCGAAATCACGTGACCCAGGCGTCAAGAAATCAGCTGGGGACTCGGAGTTTCACTCAGGAAATCCAGGTAAACTAAACAAGCAACGTACATATCAAAGTAAAATACGTGCCATTGTACTAAGTGTAAGTACATTGACTTAATTAAGAAGGACTTTACAGAAAAAGTCAGTGATAAAATGAACTGAAGCGTCGCTGATTCTGAACTTCATTCAGTGTGAAACTGTCTTTGACAGCGCGTGATCTAAACATGTATTTAAAATAGTCCCACACGTTCATATTCCTGACCATTCTTGGTGAATGTTTGGTGTGTGTCAGTGAAGTAAAAATAAAGACTGTCTGATTTTATAAATGAACGTGTTTGTGAGTTCGGGCGCTGTGATTTCCGCATTCTTTCGTTTTGCAGGTGCAGTAGAGGTCGGTAAACTAGTCAGATGAACAAGGTCTACTAGTTAGCCTGCTAACATTTGAACAACACTAAGTTAGCTGTTTTCGTATCGTTATTGAACTATTAAGAGATATTTAAAGCGAGGCACGTAGTCACACTATATGGGGCAAGTTGTCACAATGTGAACGGCACATTATAGGCTATATAGCATTTACCATTATGCTGGATATTCTGGACTGTAAATAATATACAACACATGACAGCTTGCCCAGCCCAGACATGACATTTATGAAAAAATATGAGAAAAAAAAAATCTGTTTAAATCCACCTTTATTATAAAGTCAACGCTTGTCTGAATGTATGGAATATAGCACCTTGGTAGGCTATATTGATTTCCTATTTGAAAGTGAATGGAGGAATGGATGCACAAAAATATTTTAAGTGTTACAGTATTTGAATTTAAGACAAACTAAGTGTTTATAAGCAATATAAAAATATTTTGTATCATATATAAAACAGCTCCTGTATATTCATATACATATTTCCCCTGTAATTCTGACAGTAAATTTGATTTAACGTGTAATCTTTCTAGGTTTGGTGATTCATTCTGTAAAGATCTCCATCATGTCTGGATCAGGCGGAGGTGACGCAAATGTGCTGGCGCAGACCATAAGTTCAAATATCCAGAAAATAACATTGCTAAGTGAGTAGTTTTACTACATCCATCCTTACTTATGTGATGTGAAGACTGTTGACCATAAATGTTGAACCAGCATACGTTTTATATATCTATAATATATTATAAAACCATCCATTTTGGCCTAAAACTAACTGGAAGGTCGCTCAGTCCTTGGACCAAATGTTGTCCATATTTCTGTTACTCATTGTAATGAGAAAAAACACATCTACAAACCACAACATGCAAAAGTGTGTAGGTGAATTTATTATGGAAATGAATGGGAACCATAATACACGCTTTTACATAAACCAATAGCACAGGAGGTGTTTTCCGGTGTGTGTTTGTCATTGTCTTTGTTTTTACCAGCTAATGAAATCCAGCAGATGATGAGACATTTTGGAACAGCACAAGACACGACTGACCTGCGACAGACATTGTGAGTTGAATACAAGCAGCTAGTTCAGTTCCCTTTAATTGACCACACATAGAAATAAGTGAACAGTTATATATGTCAATCCAATTATACTTGTTTGTATTTGTCAAAACATACAGACAGGAGAAACAGCAGAGGGTCAATCAGCTTGCTAAAGTGACAGACAAATGCATGAAAGATTTCAGTGCTTTACCTGTGACCACAGAACAGGTACAGCTTTCTCACTGTCCCACATAGAAGATATTTTGAGGAATATTTTGATTATTTACGATCCTTTTAACAGTCCTGCTCAGATATGACGTTCCCCTTTTCTCACACAGCGGCAAAGAAAGATCCAGCGAGAACGTCTCATCACTGAATTCTCCAACGCACTAGCCGTTTTTCAGCAAGCTCAGCGAGAGGTAGCAAAGAAGGAGAAGGAGTTTGTGGCGCGTGTCCGAGCGAGCTCGAGAGTTTCAGTAAGTTTCATCTGTTTCACACTTGGGCTTGATATTATCCACCCAACTGAAGGTTGAATCTTAAGATCATTTATAGAGACACTAATATCAAACACTAAAGTGCCAGTTTCTATACAGTAGTCCGTCTTTTTGTTAGTTATACAGCATTATTTTAGTACCATTTATTTACTGTTATAGTTTTTGTTAATATTTTGAATTCAATTTTATTTTTATATTTTCTACATTTTATAGTTTTAAATTTAATTTTAGTTAAAGTTTTTAATTCTGTTTTGCTTTGCCATTTTTATTCATTATATATATGTAGTTTTTATTCATTTTTATTTATTAGTTTTAGTTTATTTAGTTTGAGTTAGTTTAGTACTTCAATTTAAACTAAATGAAAAGTAAAAATGTTGTCATGTCAACCAAGTGAAATAAAGTAAGTGTAAGGATTTTTTCATTACATTTTAGTATTTTTAATACTCTGTTTCAGTTTATTTTTATGGTTTTAGTTTTAGTTAGACATAATCTCCCTGGTTATACATACTACATAAAAGCCACATATGACTCCAGATAGGATGCATTGAACTGTTTAAAAAGCATGATTGTGAATCACTGTTTTGTTGCAGTGCCATTTTATACTGCAGACAATAGTTTGCTCAAAATATAATGGTGTTTTTTGTGAGTAATAAAAGGGAGTAGTTGCATATTGGCACTTTATTACGGTTTTCTATATGTTTTCCTCACAGTCCTCTTTTCTGTTCATAGGTTGGTGATAGAGATGATGGATTTGGAGGATTTTCATCACCCTTTCAAAGGTTAGATAATTTAATGTGTTTTTTCAAAGGTTAGACACTTTTAAGTGTTTTTCCACCACCTCTGCTTGTCACATTTATACATATAAAAAAAAATGAAATGTGTGTGTTTTCAGTGAGGTTCATGCTCAAACTCAGAGCTATGATGAAGCCATCACAGAGGAAGATCTGCAGCTCATTCAGGAGAGAGAATCAGCAATCAGACGGCTGGAGGTGAGACGCATTCAAGCACAGAGACAACAAAAGCTCATTTACAAGTGACAAGTTTTGTGCTAATGTAATGCTTTTTGAATGGTTGTATTTTTGCTGTGCAAAAACATTTAGGGATGTGTAAACCATACTCTCTTGTTTTTCAGTCGGACATCACAGACATTAATGAAATCTTCAGAGATCTGGGCATGATGGTGCATGAGCAGGGAGACATGATTGGTAAGTTCAGATAGATATAAGTAGGTTTTTACACTTTCTTAGTAAAACCGAGAGGCAACCAGGCAGAACTCTCTGTGCGGTTGTTTGAGAGGTTGCCAGATGTTTGCTAACTGGCCCAAGTCAAAACAGTTAATTTCCAAAATCTCTGATATTAGGCCTGTATCGCTTATAATGAGTCCACATAAACCAGGGGTGCCCAACCCTGTTCCTGGAGATCTACCTTCCTGCAGAGTTCAGTTCCAACCCTGATCAAACACACCTGTCTGTAATTATCAAGTGCTCCTTCAGATCCTAATTAGTTGGTTCAGTTGTGTTTGATCAGGGTTGGAGCTGAACTTTGCAGGAAGGTAGATCTCCAGGAACAGGGTTGGGCACCCCTGAAATAAACAGTTTCACAATGACTCGGTTCAGTTCACACACTCGAGTTCAGAAAAAAGCTTTCATATCATTAAACAACCCAAACATAGGTGTCAGACCAACTTGACTTGTGCCAGAATGTGCTCATGTGTCATTTCATTGTTGAAAAGTAAACACATGGAGGCTGTCCTGTGACTACTGAGCCAAAATCTTGTGGACGGTAAACAAATCTCTGCTTCCGTCAGGGTTAGCGCTATTTGTCTGTCTCTGTATGAACAGGTTGCTTTCTAAAATTTAAGGAAATTGTCATTTAGCAACAAATTTTTGCTTTATTTTACGTTTTTCCTCTAAAAATAAAATTAAATAAAAATTATATAAAATAAATAAGTAAATACATCTGTGTGGTTTTGTTTAGACTTGGTTCTGAGGGGGTGTCTGTATAGTGATGAAACTCTCAGACAGGAAAGTGCAATTAAAGGTGTTAAAATGTAGAAGCAGATGCTGATAATGAAGACCTACGAGGCTTCACACAAACCAGCTCAGTGGGACTGTTTGTTCAAGCACTAAACCTTTAATGATAAGACGTGAGCTATTAGTACGCACACATTGTGTTGTTTACATATGTGATATTTCATCAAAATTACAAGAGTTTGCATCATTGCCTGTGCTGTCCACCAAATCTTTGGCATGCATACCTGAATGAATGATGAAATAAAGGATTTTAAATGAAGTTCTGAGGAAATTTATTATTATCCAAGGGGACAATGCATTATCCATGTTTTAAACAATGAAGAATAACCTTTTGATGATTGAGTCAGAATTTTTGGTTAGTTGTCAGTGCAAAACTGTAGAAAAGAAATGAATTCAGTGTTTAACTGTGAAAGCCTTTCCTCTGTTTATCTCCATCCCATCTTGCAGACAGTATAGAGGCCAATGTATCAAGCGCAGAGATCAATGTGCAGTCGGCCACACAACAACTGAACAGAGCAGCAAGTTACCAGGTACAGCTTCATTTTACTAATGACCCATCATTCACTCGTCCTTACATCATTTCAGACCCATATTATCTTATTCCTTCTGTGGAACACAAAACAAGAAATTTAGCCTAATGAAAGTAGATGGAGACGGACACTGTCAAGCACCAAAAGAATGAAAAAGAACCGTAAACATAGCCCATATGACTTGTGCACTATATTCCAAGTCCTCTTAAGTCATACGTTAGCTTTGTGTGAGAAATGGATGCAAATTTAAGTTGTAATTTGCCTGTAAGCTTCCCTAGCACTGGCATGTTTTGAGTTGGTGTACGGCCTACTTTTATGATGGTTTATTATATTATATTATATTATATTATATTACATTACAGCTCAAGTAAATTTGCATTAATTTTTAATCACATTATTTTTTAACATTATATTGCTTTTAAATGAAATATTTAATGAAATATATAATAATTAATTAAATGTACTATTTTATAAACATGCCAAATTGACAACCCTTATTATTATTATTATTATTATTATTATTATTATTATTATTATTATTATTATTATGCTAGTGACTCATTTCTTCTTTTCACTGTAGACGTCATTCCGCAAGAAGATTTTCATCCTGATCACTGTTCTGATTGTGGTGGCTGTCATTATTGGTTTGATTATCTGGGCTTCTGTCAAAAATTGAGCTGACCATTTGATGTCCCACAGCATTTGTACTGGCATGTTTATAATGAGTTATGGAGGTTTGTCACCAAGTGTAGCTGTCTTAAGTTGCTTTCTAAATACGGTTAAGATATTGCCACTAACAGAATATATAGCATAAGTTAAGCTCTATGGACAGCATGTTTGGTGTGTGGTTCATTACCACAGAAACTTATTTTAACTCCATTTGTTAAAAATGCATTGGGTTAAATATTCCACAGAGACTGTACAGAGAGCTTGACTTGTGTTTAAAATTGTTTTAAGATTGTTACTGTTAATAGATAATCATTCCAGCTTCATGCATCTTTCACCCATCTGGTGTGCTATAGAACCTGCCATTCCTGATAGTAAAATATGCTAAATATGAGATTTCAGTGGTTGAAAATGGCACAAATGAATGTTTTTATCTCTGACAGTCAGTACGAAGCTGCTGCTATAAAGATGGATAAGTGCACTTCACTTTTAAACTGTATTTGAATAAAATAAAATAAAATATAATTAAATAAATGAGAACACACTACCAGTCAAAACATTAGTCTAGTCATAATAAATCTAATTTAGTCTAAATAAATAATGAGTAAGTATGACTAAAAGTTTGACTGGTACTGTATTTTCAAGTTCATTCAGTTCATTCTATCTGTCTATTTATCTGTCTATCTGTATAGATCTATACACACACACACACACACATACATAGATAGATAGATAGATAGATAGATGTAGTTCTTTATTTCTGCATTGCAAAAACTACAGATCAGATCTAACTACTAAAAATGAAGTAAATCCAAACCATGTGTGTGTACACAAAACAAAAACAGTGGAAATTTGATGGACAATAAAAATGTCTGTGCAGTTTTATTATATGATCCTACAAAGTCTCTCATATCCAGGAAAATGTAAAGCACTGCTGGTTGATGCACTTTGTGTTCCCCAATTCCTTTTAATCTTGTTAGTCATGAGCCATGTATCCAGTCTCACTGTGCCAAAATCATCTTTGTAAAATTTCCTGAAATAGATGCTAGTTTCAACAAACAAGCAATGTCACTAAATGTTTGTCTATGTGTATGATATTGCTGTATATAAATGTTATATGACCTGAAATGAGTGCGGTTAATCATTAAAGGGAACTAAATCAGGTTTACCCAGTTGACAGGAAATAACCACTAGATGGAGACAATGTCAAATGTGGAGTTGCATTTTAAGCTCAGCTCAAATGGCAGTCAGTTCACCTTTGACCTGCTCAGACACAGGGCTGAAAATGAGTAACACATGTAAAATGTTTGATAAAGTGCTGCCTAATTAATTTATTATGTAGGCAATAATTTATCTTTTTTGTCATTTTTTCCATGATTTAGTGCAGATTTAAATTGAAATTATGTAAATAATTTTGACTCACCATTTTCCCAAAAACTGAAATGCTGCTGTGGAGATAAATGAAGACAAATACAGTTGTATGTGTGGTTAATCCAGAGGTGTTTGTTTGTTATTTTGAACTTGGAAGTGAGAGAAACTTAATTTGGTGTCCATTCTGTCATTAATACTCAAAAAAAGACAATATATGTTGTCAGCTTGTTTGCAATAATTGATTCTGGTCAATCAGATTCATTAATTATTTAATTTTCTATATAACCTATCTGTGCCAGTTTAATGTCTTTTATATCATTCTTCTCAAACTGCTTTGGATAAAAGTGCCAGGTTTAGTAACCCAAATTTGACAAGTATCCGATGATTTATTATATAATGATGAAAGAATGAAAAAAAGTGATAGTGATTATGTGAAGGTGTAATTTACATGAACTCCCAGCAGAACCACATTATTAAACATTTATTGTCAGGGGGAGGAGACATTTATGTATAAAAAAATCAGCAACACATATTTTTTGCCAAAGTTGGTGTCATCCTGGTCACTGGGAACAATGCAAGCTCTTTACACTGAGGACCGAATGAGACTGGACTCACTCTGCTGGAAATACAAATATTAGATTCATATTGATTGTTACTTTGTTCTATACAATACAAGAAAGACTTGATGTTTCTCCAGAGTGCTTCACACATCATGAATCTAACAGCAGTGAACCAAAGTGATGTCTGTCAGGAATATTTGTGTCCGGAGAGATCTGTTTCTTTATCTGTGTATGTGATTCTGTATGTGGCCGCAGCAGCTGTGTCTCTGCTGACCGTGTGTGGAAACCTGCTGGTCATCATCTCTGTCAGTCACTTCAAGCAGCTCCACACACCTGCTAACATCCTCATCCTCTCTTTGGCTGTGTCTGATCTCCTGGTTGGAGTTTTTGTGATGCCATTTCACTTGTCTTGGCTCATCGAATCATGTTGGACTTCTGGACCAGTGATGTGTTCGGTTTTCAATTTTGTGACTTTTCAGGCGACAAGTGTGTCTGTTCACACTGTGGCTCTGATAGCAGTTGATCGCTTTTTGGCTCTAAGTTCTCCTTTTGTTTACTCAGAGAAAATCTCACCCACTGTGATCTGCATAGCAACTTTATTTAACTGGTTGTTTTCACTCTTTTATAACTTCACTCTTCTTTACGTTAATGGAAACTTCACCGATGTCATGTGTCCAGGAGTGTGTGTTTCTATCGTAGATGAGATTTCATCTCTCATTGATCTTCTGATTGTGTTTCTTATGCCTTGTACACTTATTATAATATTATACACTCATGTTTTTGTCATTGCTAGAAGACATGCGACTGCTATAAGAGCCCTTCAGGTTCACAACAGCACAGGATCCTCCAAAAACACAGTCAGTGACAAATCAGAGCGAAAAGCTGCATTAGCGCTCGGGATTCTGGTCTTTGCATTTCTTTTGTGTTTACTGCCATATTATATTTTTTCTTTAACAAATTTCCTAAGAGATGACTCATTTTCGAATGTAATCAACAGTGTTTTGATTCTCTTTTATCTTAATTCCTCTATCAATCCATTAATCTACGCTCTCTTGTACCCTTGGTTTAAGAAAAGTGTAAAGATAATTCTAACTCTTAAAGTATTGAACACAGACTCCTCACTAATGAATGTCCTGTCATTAAGCTCTTGATAAGGAACAATGTATGTCAACAAATGTCTGTCCTCAATTTTCTATTGTTTATATGTTTTAGCATTTCCTTTTTCATCATTATTGTGCAGTAAAAAAATGATTATTCATGTATTTTGATGAATAAACCAGGCATGTTATTCAAGAAGTGCTTCCTCATTATATGCAAAAACATTGATTAAAAGTATTGATTATCAAAAATGACATGTTTGTTGGATGACATGAAGAAACACTTTCAAAAGATCAAAATTTCTATTAATGTGATAAGAAATGTTCACTCTACACATCTATGTAACTATTTTTTTTAAATAATATTTAAAAAAAAAAGATTAATTATAAATTTAATTAAATATAAATTAATTATAATAAAAGGTAAGTTTCTTTTTGTAAAATCATTGGTAAAAACATGCAGTATAACTTTCATCATTTAACTGGTCAGAGCAGTTTTATTATTGTTTGGAATATCTAATAAATGTCTATTTATTGTGTGGATGGATGAGTGTTTTAGGTTATCATCCTCTTGGTATAACAATTTAGATGATGAGACATATAGGCCATTGGTTTGGCTTTTTACAAAAAGCAGTCAAACAATATTTTTATGTCTCTCGGCTAAAGCCAGAAATAGGCAAACACCTCCACTGAGGATCAGTTTTTCTTACTTGCAAAGAGTATAGAAAAGTCATCTATGAATTGTTTGTTTTATACACTGTAAGGAAAACATAAGTAGCTTAATGTGCATTTAAATGGCACTTCATTTCATAAATCATTTTAAAAGGAAAAATCAACATCTTGACACTTAAAGCAATGGTATATAGCCTAGTTTTGTGTATTTTTGCAACTTTGGAGCCCCCTTAAGTGAGTGAAATTCACTGTTGTAATTACAACTGTTGTTAGAAAGCTATTCGCCTCATTAGAAGTCAGTGTGCCATCAGAATGATTTTGAAACTGATTTTACCAAAAAAATAAAAATCATACAGTTGCTTTAAAATAATGTGTTAAATGCAGCTTAAAGCCAGAGACAGTCAACCTGCTTGCTGCCGTGCACGTGTTTCTGTCCTGCGTATGACCACTACCAAGTGAAAAATTAATAGTTTACCTCAAGATCAAGGCTTGGCTGGTTTGCCCATGGTAGAACTCGCAACTACTGTACACCATCCAGGTGCAAAGAGTGGGTTTTATCAATAATTATAATGGACTGTTTGTACTTATTAGCAGAAACACTTTTCACGGAAATTTTAGTTGTGAAATAGTTCCCTATAATGTTAAATGTTTGTTCTAAGTGTGAGACTGTGGGCCTAAGACGTTATTTTGCATTAAAACAAAGACTTAAGATATATTCACTGCATCCCAAATGACACACTATACACTATGCACTTACACATACTATGTACTTATGCACTATATACTCAACCATGTAGTGTATGAATTTTATAAGGTTATTTTGTCATTAAGAATCAGAGTCTGATACCCCAACCCCACCCCCCTTTGGGATGTAATTAAAGCTGCGACAGTTGAGTACTTGAAATGTTCAACCTTCCACACTTCGTTTTTTCGGTTATTTAAGTGCATCATCCGGGTATTTAAAGTGCACTTTTTCTTTTTGGAAATTTCAGTGTTAATGCACTACTTGCACTATTTACACTACAAAACATCATAGAATAGTGAATAAGTATCCAATTTAGGATGCACCTATTGCTTATGAAGTGGAGAAAGTGCAACGCGCAATATGGCGCATTAGTCCCGCCTTCTACATAAGGCTGATGATACACTAGACACCATTTTGAGCAATGTTGCCGTCAACAGGCAACCAGGTGAGACACAGGGCCCACGACCAGATAGAAATTTGTTACCCATTCTCAATGGGAAAGTGCCCATGCAACAGTGCTCAAAAAAAGTTGCCTGACAAAACTGCTCAAAAAGGTGCCCCGTGTATCATCAGCATAAAAGAGCCAATAGTCACTGCAGTTGCCGTTAGAAATTCTGGTTGCTATAGAAGCAATCAGTGTTCTGGGCACGCTTAGAACCGCACATATTTCCTATTTGAGCATTTCATTTGTTGATTGTACATTTAGACCACAGTCTGCATTGTGCATGTTTTGGGGTTTTTTATATAATTTTCTTTCGTAGAATCTCGTACACTGTAAAAAAAAAAAAAAGTTGAGCAAACTTAAAAGTTTAAGGCAACCCGCTTCAGCAGATTTTTGAGTTCTCTCAACTTTTTGTTGTATAAACTTAAAACAACAAGTTGAGAAAACTCAAAAATTTGCTGAAGCTGGTTGCCTTAAATGTTTGTTCTCTCAAATTTTGATTTTTTGCAGCACTGTAAAAAAAATATGTAAATAAAAGTTGAGCAAACTTAAAAGGTTTAAGGCAACCAGCTTCAGCATATTTTTGAGTTTTCTCAACTTGTTTTAAGTTTATACAACAAAAAGTTGAGAGAACTCAAAAATCTCCTAAAAAAAATAAGTTGAAAAAACTCAAAAATCTGCTGAAGCTGGTTGCCTTAAACTTTTAAGTTTCCTCAACTTTTTTTTTTTTTACAGTGTAGTTATTAAATTTCTAAAACTATCTGTTTTTTTATTGGTTTAACAAATTTCTGGATTCTAAGGCCACCAAGTAGGCCTTTGTAATTTTTATGTCTCTGACTCTGTGATCTAAATTTTACAGTAAATTTAGAATTCAACATACACACAGATTTTATGCACAAATGCTCCACTGAAATTTTTGCCAGCAATGTGTAAATTGCAAATATTATTGTATTATAAATTTTTGTTTTATACGTATATGCTTTATATAAGCCAACTTATGTTTTTGAATGAGATCTATATGTCACTCTTCATCTCTCTCATTGTTTGTTTTTTTCTTTTCTGGATGAAGCAAATCAGTTGATCTCCCAGCTGTATGTTCCTCTCCCATGATGCTGCCGGTCTTGGAAAAAGTCAACATGTCAAGTGTATAAAAGGCAGCGTGGGTTGTAGCTCATCTTGTGGAACCTCCAGGAGTGAAGATTGTGTTTCAAATGACGAGCAGTTCAGAGCTGCTGAAGATACAAATTGCACATTTGAATCCATGAGTCCTTATACTAAGGAAGTCACAAGGAACAATACTCTGTTTGAATGTTTCCTCCGAATACTTCACAATGAGTCTAACAGCTGTGAACCAAACCGACAGCTGTCAGAAATATTTGTGTCCGGAGAGATCTGTTTTTTTATCTGTGTATGTGATTCTGTATGTGGCCGCAGCAGCTGTGTCTCTGCTGACCGTGTGTGGAAACCTGCTGGTCATCATCTCTGTGTGTCACTTCAAGCAGCTCCACACACCTGCTAACATCCTCATCCTCTCTCTGGCTGTGTCCGATCTCCTTACTGGAGTTGCTGTGATGCCACTGCATTTTACTTTGGTGATTGAGTCATGTTGGACTTCTGGACCAGTGATGTGTTCGGTTTTAAAATTTGTGACTTTTCAAGCAACAAGCGTGTCTGTTCACACTGTGGCTCTGATAGCAGTTGATCGGTTTTTGGCTTTAACTTCTCCTTTTGTTTACTCAGAGAAAATCTCACCCACTGTGATCTGCATAGCAACTTTATTTAACTGGTTGTTTTCACTCTTTTATAACTTCACTCTTCTGTTTGTTAATGGAAACTTCACTGATGTCATGTGTCCAGGAGAATGTGTTTATATTATAGATGGAGTTTCATCTCTCATTGATCTTCTGATTGTGTTTCTTATGCCATGTACACTCATTATAATATTATACACTCATGTTTTTGTCATTGTTAAGAGACATGCGACTGCTATAAGAGCCCTTCAGGTTCACAACAGCACAGGATCCTCCAAAAACAGAGTCAGTGACAAATCAGAGCGAAAAGCTGCAATACTGCTGGGGATTCTGGTCTTTGTGTTTCTTCTGTGTTTACTGCCGTATTATATTTGTTCTTTAGTGATTCCATACAATAATGCTGACTTGTTTTACGTCAGAAATGTTACTTTAATATTTTTCTTTCTGAACGCCACCATTAATCCTATAATTTATGTAGTATTCTATCCCTGGTTTCAGAAAAGCTTAAAATTATTTTTTACATTTAAAGTGTTTAGTAAAGACTCATCCCTGATGAATGTGCTCTAAGTCACTGAATGTAATACAGAATGTTTCCCCTCTTTTTTGTGTAGTTTCCTTTTCAGATAGTACATAGCATTTTTCATCATTATTTAGTCATATTAAACATGACTGTGAAAAACGGATAGTGCCAGAATATTGTGGGTTTTTTTCTTTTGTCATATCATCAAGTACAATTTATACAACCTTTAAAGTCTTGACTACAAAATAGCTATTGAATATTTTCACCTTTACTGTCCAGATGCAATTCATATACTGAGACTGACAATTCCTCAGTGGGACAGCTTTCCACATAATTAAATATTTTAAAACTATGATAAAATTTAAAAACCTTAATGGATGAAGACATTTATACTGCTAATGCGGGCTGAAACAAAAGCCACCACCCCCCGGAACACAATTTTGACTAAGGTGGGACCTCCTGTAATGTGATTTTTAAAGCCATTTCCCCTGGAAAGCGACTGGGCTAGTTTTGAGTAACAATTGGCCTGGTTTTGTTACAAGACCTGGCAACCCTGCCTGAGAGCATACACAGCAAGTTCTCTGAGTATAACGTTCACCAATATCACAACTCATTAAAGAATATTAAACTATTTTTATATATGCCTACGAGTACACTCGATGGTATTTTGAACCTCTGATTTGTTGGCTATGTGTAAAGCCATACAGAGAGCTGTTTTGTCATGTTTTTTATTTTTGTAACTCAGAAATAATGAATACTTTTGCAAAATCACTTACTGTAGTTGTTCCAGTTATATCAATAGCCCTTAACAACTGGCTTAACAAGCTACTTGACAAAAAATAATCAGCTACTATCAGAGTAGGTGCTACATGACAAAGCACTTACTTTGTTACCATTAAAATATTTTAAATCATTTTAAAATATGCATTTGCGTAATATAAACGACACAAATCCAGATGTACATCTTCTAGGTTGACATTGCCATTTGACTTAAACCGTTATTCATGCTGCTTCCCTGCCATTTATGAACCCTTTCTTGTGCTTCATGTGATAGCAAAGTGTAGTAAAAATGCATTTTGCATACTGTATATTCAAAGGGATGTTTGAAAACAGAGATGATTATAAGTATAAACATTTATGATGAGATTTACATTTAAGATGTTTTCAGATGCTCTGTGTGACACTTTTCTAAATCAGTTGATCTCCCAGCTGTATGTTCTTCTCCCTCCCTTGATGCTGCTGGTCTTGGAAAGAGTCAACATGTGAAGTGTATAAAAGGCAACATGAGTTGAAGCTGGTCTTTATTGTGGAACCTCCAGGAGTGAAGATTCATGTGTTTCAGTGCAGACACAAACAGCATCTTCAGAGGTCTTTATATTGCACTTTATATAACGGGAGTCACATGGAACGATACTCTGTTTGGATGATTTTTCCAAATACTTAACAATGAATCTAACAGCATTGAACCAAAGTGATGTCTGTCAGGAATATTTGTGTCCAGAGAGATCTGTTTCTTTATCTGTCTGTGTGATTCTGTATGTGGCCGCAGCAGCTGTGTCTCTGCTGACCGTGTGTGGAAACCTGCTGGTCATCATCTCTGTT
>JAFVLL020018527.1:0-20707 GCA_021397915.2 Tor tambroides | reverse complement strand
CTAAAATATCCAGAAGATCTGAAAGAGAATTAATAGGGAAATTAGTCTTTCGAACTCATGCAATTTTGGCGGCATGACAAAGACGTCTGCAGATATTATTCATTTCAATGGATGAGACTCAAGAATGGCTGTGTTTTATTTTGTGTATGAGATCGATGTCTCACAGTGTGTTTACAAAAGCAGCTTGATCAGCTATAGGAACACTGAATGAATTTGGGAGCAGCATGAGTTTGTCATAATTACACATTGTAGCTAAGATGAAGTCTTTAAAAATCAAGCGATTTATGATGATTGGTATCTATGATATGCAGTTGTGTGTTTGTATGGGTGTGTACAAGAGAGGGAAAGTGTACTTGTCATCTTTTGAATGTTTAATGGCCATCAGAGAGGTTCTGTCTGTCTGTGTCTAATGGACTGTCTTATTCACCCAGGGAAAGCTGCCCAGAGACCATCAGCTGTGTGTGTTCATGTGTTTTACCTTTTAGACCGATTTGAGTTAGTTTTACTGCAGTGTGAGCATTCAGTGTAGTGTATTCTGTAAAAAAAAAAAAGAATGTTAGTTTTAGTGAAATAAATAAAACCTTCCCTGGGTATCATGTGACATGTATGCATGTTAGGCTTTGTTCACACTGGTTTGAAACTTGATCTTTAGGTCTGCGCTGTCATTTTGCAAGTTATTGAATCTGATAATTGTTTGTACAGTGTTGCTGCATCGGTTGCTGATAGTAATAATGTACGCATCAGCAAGATGCTGCAAGGCTCTCTTTCTACAGCTGAGAGTGTCAAACCACTTTATTGGCGTGGTTTCGATCAGGTTTGCAAATATTGGATTTCAAGTGGTTTGTTCTGAATACAAAAAAACTAAATCCATTTGAATCATTTATGCCATGAATCATTAATTTTTCCTTTCTAAAGAAAGCCTCAGTGAGCAGGTTGTGTATGTAGTTTTCAGTGTTAATAAGAGACACACAGACCCTCTCTACTTTAGTTTGTAATAAATGATGACTGAATCATCTGATCTTATCATCAGCTCCCTCCACGCAGATCACATGAGTGTGTGTCTGTAATTTGCATGTGAAACACTGCACGCATTAGAAATGGCCAACCTGAAAAAAACAAAAAAAACAAATTTTCTGTATTCAAAAAATAAAAGTTGAGTAACTCACTGATAAATGGCCATTTTAGACGGTGCATGAATTAAGTAGGCTTGCTGCGGTAGTCTGTGTTACAAATGTTATTACATTACTTGCCTGCTGCCCCCACCGTCGTTTTGTTTTTTATAAAAATAAAAACTATTTAGTTCAGTTGGACAACGGTCACTAAAATTATAAACTGAAAGCTTCTACTCCATATAGCAGTAGCAACAGGAGTCAGATTTCACGGTTATGTGAATGGAGAAAGGAGAAATGACTGACAAGATGATGGCAGAGGATTTGGTGTTAAAGCGAAAAGCAAAAACACATATTTGACTATTTCTGTTTAATACAAGTGAGTTTTTCTTTGTTCGTTTGTTTGTGTTTTTCATTAAATTTATAATGAACCACAAACGTTCTTTGTAAAGTAAGGGGGAATCCAAAAATCTTTAATTTATTAGTGTTACAACACAGGTATATACAGAGCCCCTCACATGTTATGTTGGAAAACAATAGATATTGTTGCCACAAAATAAGAATTAATTTATTTAAATTTAATTGTGACAATGAGTTAAAAAATTTTCTCCCTCATTTTATTAAATTGTGGCCATGTTGTATTAATTTTAATTAAATCAAATCAAGGAATGAATTGGTACAACATGGCTGTGATTTTAAAGGGATAGTTCACCCAAAAATGAAAATTCCGTCATTAATTACTGACCCTCATGTCGTTCCAAATCCGTAAGACCTTCGTTCATCTTCGGAACACAAATTAAGATATTTTTGATGAGATCCGAGAGCTCTCTGAACCTCCCCATGTACAGCAAGGGTCCTACCATGATCAAGGCACAGAAATGTAGTAAGGACTTCGGTAAAACAGACCGTGTGAGTGTGACATCAGTGGTTCAACCATAATTTTACGAAGCTACGAGAATACTTTTTGTGCGCAAAGAAAACAAAAATAACAACTTTATTCAACAATTCGTCTCCTCCGTGTCTCCTAGGGCTCCACTTTGGAGAGTATCACAACACATGCGCATAATAATAAATAATTATTCACTGTATTTTGAAGTGCCCACGATAAAAGTTTCGTGCATATTCATTATCGTGATATATCGCATTACCGAATACCGAATGTCTAATGGAGACAGATCTTTTCACAAGAAGGTTGAGCTATGAAATTTTGATTTAGAATTATGACATCAAATAAATAGATAAAAGTTAAACACGTACAAATGAATTGTTCCCTATAAGATAATTATGCATGTCAAGGAAAAAAGTGAATTAAAAATTAAAAAGGTAAATTTCCCTTTTATGTCTAAGTCATCTCTGTGGTGTATTCACATCTACGCTGAGTTAAACTAGTCTTCCTAGCTTGTACAGGAATTATAGTAGCTGGATTCGGTTTAATCTACATTTTTTTTTTTCTTCTGCCAAATTTTACAAAATAGTTATAAGAACCCATATTTAAACTGTCAGTACCTCGTACAGAAAGTTAAAACATTGCATTTACTGTCTTTAGATGAATCACTTTGAGATTGAACCTTTCATCTACCGCCTATTTTTTTTCAGCTTCTTTGCACTCCAGAAATGCCCAGTGCTCTTAATTTTTATCTTTCTGAAGGCTAGTTTGCAGGCAGAGCAAAAGTGTTTGGCTAAATTGCATGCTCACTAGTGATTCAGCTTTGAAGCTTGGATTTGTAGGAGAAGGTTCAATTTTGTTCCAGATAAAAATGGCCTTGAGCATGAATTTCACTCTGATGGAAATTATTAAAAGAAAATCATTCCCCAAACGTTCTGCTGTATGGCCTTTTGAGATGAGGGGACATATTTACATATAAATGCAGACATACAAGAGAATATATTTGCCGCACTGTACATTTAAATCACTTTGTATGTGTGCATATAGGTAATAGCAGTGGAGAATTCAACCATTTCCCAGAAGACCCAGAGTTTGCCGAAATTATCCAGAGGGCTGAGCAGGCAATAGAAAATGGTGTCTTTCCCGAACGCATCTCGCAAGGATCCAGTGGAAGCTACTTTGTCAAGGATCCCAAAGGAGTATGTGTATTTGAATGTTAAATGTTGAAATCGACCCTGAAATAATCAGTTTTAAAAGTCATAACAGAAAACCATTAGGGAAAATTTCCATTAGGGATGGAAAAAAAAACTTCTTAGTGCTCCTTAGTAGGTTTAGTGAGTATTCATGCACCTCACGTTATTGTGCAGTTTGTACGCAGCGTCGTGCTTAGCAGTGTTTACCGTAGGATAATATATGCACCTCTCTCCTGTGAGCTAAACGAATACATTTATGCATGAATATTAATGTGGAATTTGGATTCTTTCTCTCAGAAAACATTTCCTTTTACAATATAATTCATAGTAGTTATTTTCAAATCTAGTGGTGTTAAGTTTGATTTTTCTCAATGCCTGTATCTTTTCTCCTTTAGAAAATCATTGGCGTATTTAAACCAAAATCAGAGGAGCCTTATGGTCACTTAAACCCTAAATGGACCAAATATTTCCATAAAGTCTGCTGCCCGTGCTGTTTTGGCCGTGGTTGCCTCATTCCTAACCAGGGCTACCTCTCTGAGGCAGCTGCCTCACTCGTTGACCAAAAACTGGGCTTGGGGATTGTACCCAAAACTAAGGTGAGAATGGGCATTTATAGAAGCATTGAACTGTGCTTTAAGAAAAAGCTTTGCTCTTGGAATTAAGAACCAAACCTTTCGTCCTTTCTTTCAGGTTGTGAATTTGGCCAGCGAAACTTTTCACTATAGTGCAATTGACCGTGCCAAATCCCGTGGTAAGAAATATGCACTGGAGAAAGTCCCCAAAGTTGGACGGCGGTTTCACAGAGTTGGTCTTCCTCCAAAGGTAATGAAACGCCTCTAAAATGATCCCAATTTTCGATACCATCCCATTTTTTATGTCTTAGCTCAAAGGGATAACTTAAAAAAATTAACATTCTGTCATTTACTCACCCTTATTTTGTTTCAAACCTCTATCACTTTCTTGTATGGAACACAAAAGGAAATATTTTGCCAGTGTTCACGCTGCTCTTTTCCATACAACTAAAGCATGAATTGACACATAAGTCTAGGTTTTCCCGAAGCCATCTGATTGCTTGGTGTCATTATTTGCTGAAAATGTTGAGTCGGTAGCTCTAAATTCTCGTTTGCACTTTTGTGACCAATCATTATAGATATTAAACCTGTCTTGTCACGTCAAAATTGAATTGAGAGAATTGAGAGCAAGATTTCCAGAAAAATCAGGATTTGTTGTTCTCTTTTGTGTAGGTGGGCTCATTTCAGTTGTTTGTGGAGGGCTATCATGAAGCAGACTACTGGCTGAGGAAGTTTGAGGCAGAACCTCTTCCAGAGAACATGAGGAAGCAGCTTCAGTCTCAATTTGAGAGGCTGGTGGTGCTGGATTATGTCATCAGAAACACAGGTAATGCTGGTGTTCAAGTTCTTTCTTTGTTCAAGCCATTGTTCTTGAACTTATTCCCTTACAAAGCGTTACCATGGTAACCACATTTGTTCATCTAATCTCATAGATTTTTTTTGTTTGTTTTTACTAACAGTGTTATTTTGACTAAAATAGCTATGCTATAAAATAACTTCCGTATTGATCACTACGGTCAAACTATTTTTTTTTTTTTTTTTTTTTTGGTGGTCATACTTTATTTTAAGGTCCAATTCTCATTATTAACAGATCATTAACTATGACTTTTGCCTCAAACTCCTAATTTGCTGATTATTAATAGGTGGTTGTTAAGTTTAAGTATTGGGTAGGATTAGGGATGTAGAATATGGTCATGCAGAATATGTGCTTTATAAGTACTAATAAACAGCCAATATGTTAATAATAGGCATGCTAATAAGCAACTAGTTAATAGTGAGAATTGGTCCCTACTAAAGTGTTACTTTATTTTATTTTATTTTTTTCAAGAAACCATGTGGTCTCTTGTTCTCACTCTTGTTGAACAGTATCTCATTTCTTTTTCAAGCAGACTTTTTCATTATCTTTCTTCATTTCTACTTTCTGCCTCCCGCACCATACAATTGTGCAAAGTCTTTTAGGACAACATGTTATGACCATATAAAAGAAATGCTAATTGTTTACTGTGCCTTTGAAAAGGAAATCTGATATCTCTTTTGGCTTATTCAGACAGAGGGAATGATAACTGGTTGATCAAGTATGAGAAGCCGGGCGATGGAGAGCTGACAGAGAAGGTGAGCTGAGGGATATTTATAGAGCTCCTTTGTTTGCAGTGCTGGGGAGCTCCAAGAAAATGCCATGACTGAGAACCGTGTGCAAATAAAGGGGTATCATATTGAAAATTTTTGATACAACATGACAATGTATAGTATACTTAAATGAAAAATAAAATGGATTAAGTAAATTAAATGTAAGTTTTTGTATGTTTGAATAGGCATGGCTTGTCTTGGTAAACAGTTCCTCCCATATGCACAGTAAAGCTCTTTAAACATCACACCACGTCAAGCATAAGACCAATTCAGTATTGCAAAAGCATTTCTATTAGATCAAGTTGCTGCAGGGGCTATATTATGGATGTGATGATGATTACTTCCCAGTCACAAAAACTGAGTTTCTCTTCAACGTGTCTGTCCTCAGGAATCTGAATGGACTGACCCAAAAGACTCGGCCATACAGATTGCAGCTATAGATAATGGTTTGGCCTTCCCTTTTAAACACCCTGATGAGTGGAGAGCATGTAAGGATTTCATTTTTATATGTTTGAAATATATTCAACTGTTTTCTATTTTAATATTTAAAAATATAATTTATTGCTGTGATGGTAAAGCTAAATCTTCAGCAAGCTTTACTTAGTTTTCAGTGTTATATGATGCTTTAGAAATCATTTTATATGCTGATTTAGTGCTCAAGTAACATTTATTGTTTTTATCACTATATAAAACAGTTGTGCTGAAAAATGCTTTTGTGGAAGCCTTGATACATTTTTTTTTTTTGCATTTATTTGAAATAGAAATCTTTTGTAACATTCTAAATGTCTTCTCTGTCATATTTAATCACTATAATGTGTCCTTGCTGAATAAAAGGATTTCTTCCAAAACAAAAAAAAGCTTTTTAAACGAAAGGAGTTTCCATCTATAAACAGTTCACATTTGTCTACCAAGTGCATTTCGAACATTTAAGCATAAACATTTAGATCAAACGATTGTTTAAGATCATGAGAAACATTTTAACTAGTAGCGTATAAATGATCATATTTAACAGGTGAAATGATTGTTCTTTATCTTGGTGCATTTAGATCCGTTCCACTGGGCATGGTTGCCTCAGGCCAAAGTGGCCTTTTCCCAGGAGACAAGAGACCTTGTGCTCTCGCGCATTTCTGACATGAACTTTGTACAGGACCTCTGTGAGGACCTTTATGAGATGTTCAAGGTGGGAAATCTCACCGTCAGTCGATTAAGTCTTACCAGGGCTGTACTTGTATTCTCAGTGCAATGAATTACTTGTTATTAAAGTGTTGATTTGGCTGTAGTTTATTTTGAGACTTAACTTCTTGGACAGGGCTTTAGCATGCTGTCAGTTTCTGTTAGCAAGCTGAAGCTTAGCATGCTGTCAGCACACTAAAACCCTTAAAGAAGTTGCGTCTTAAATTCCTGCCATTTTAAGTGGCTCTGCTAAAAATATTCAAGCTTACAATTCATAAAACCAAGGAAATGTCTTGATAGATTACTAATTGACCTCTCTAAGTGACCTGACCCCACTAAATCTGTTTTCCATCATGTCTGTATAATCTTACTCACTGGTTTGCAGTGAAGTTGGTTAATCATTTAAGCATTCATTTGCAAGAGTCTCGGTATGGATGAATATTCTTTTTAATATTAAATGACTTTTCACATTAACAACTCTGATTTCAGACGGATAAAGGGTTTGACAAAACCATGTTTGAGAAACAGATGTCTGTTATGAGAGGACAGGTAAGTTTTATGTTTTGAGATGATTTTACATTATGCATTCTCTGCTGTTCCAGAAATAGTGTGATGTTCTCACATGCTTCATTCTCACTAAATGCTGGAGCTCTTCATAATGAAAAATTCACAGCTAACGTATATTAATACACTCAGCCGAGATGCTATTTTCAGCCTATCACAGCTGAGACTTAGAACTGAATTTAGACCTCAGTTTTGCAATGCCAAGGAAAAGGATTGTGCCTCTAACATTATTTAAAATAGAAAAAAAAAAAAAAAATCTCTCCAATCTACTAATAATACACTACCGTTCAAAAGTTTGGGGTCATTTGATTTTTATTTTTTTATTTTTTTTATTAATTAATTATTGATTCAAAAAATAGATACAGATACATTAGATACAAAAAATAGATACATTATTGATGCAGAAAAAACAGTAATAATTTTCTGTGAAGTATTACAATTTAAAGAATTTTAGAAAATTTTAGAATTTCATTCTAATATGCTGATTTGGTGCTCACAAAAACATTTATTGTCCATATTAAAAACAGTTTTTACTGTCACTTTGATAAATGTAATGCTTCCTTATACATACAGTGGGTACGGAAAGTATTCAGACCCCCTTAAATTTTTTCAATTTTTTTATGTTGCAGCCTGATACTACAATTGTTTAAATTCATTTTTTTTCTCATTAATCTACATGCCGTACCTCATAATGACAAAGTGAAAACAGAGAATTTCCCAATAATGTCTGTAAATTTAATAAAAAGAAAAAACTGAAAATATCACATTTACATAAGTATTCAGACCCTTCTCCATACTTAGTTGAAGCACCTTTGGCATTAATTACAGCTTCAAGTCTTTTTGGGTATGATGCAACAAGCTTTTCACACACCTGGATTAGGGAGTTTCTGCCATTCTTCTTTGCAAATCCTCTCAAGCTTTGTCAGGTTGGATGGGGACCGTCGGTGGACAGCCATTTTCAGGTCTCTCCAGTGATGTTTGATAGGGTTCAAGTCAGGGCTCTGGCTGGGCTACTCTAGGACATTCACAGAGTTGTCCCTAAGGCACTCCTGTGTTGCCTTGGCTGTGTGCTTAGGGTCACTGTCATGTTGGAAGGTGAACCTTCTGCCCAGTCTGAGGTCCTGAGCGCTGTGGAACAGGTTTTCATTGAGGATATCTTTGTACTTTGCTCCATTCAGCTTTCCCGCAACCCTGATCAGTCTCCCAGTCCCTGCCTCTGAAAAACAGCCCCACAGCATAAGGTTGCTTCCAGCACACTTTACTTTTGGGATGGTACTCTGCAGATTATGAGCAGAGCTGGTTTCCTTCAAACATGATGCTTAGAATTGAGGTTCATCAGACCAGAGAATCTTGTTTCTCTGAGTCTGAGGGTCCTTTAGGTGCTTTTTCGCAAATTCCGTATGTGTTTTCATGCTTCTTCACTGAGGAGAGGATTGAGTTTGGCCACACCGCCATAAAGCCCAGATCGGAGGAGTGTTACAGTGATGTTTGTCCTGCTGTAGGTTTCTCCCATCTGCATATACGATCATGGAGCTCAACTAGAGTGACCATCAGGTTCTTGGTCACCAGTCTAGACAAGGCCGTTCTCCATTAATTGTTCAGTTTGGCTGGGCGACCAGCTCTTGGTAGAGTCCTGGTCATGCCAAACTTCTTCATTTGAGAATTATGGAAGCCACTGTGCTCTTGGGATCCTTCAGTGCAGCAGAAATGTTTTTGTAGCCTTGCCCAGATCTGTGCCTTGATACAATCCTGTCTCTGAGCTCTGCAAGCAGTTCCTTTGACCTCATGGCTTGGTTTTCGCTCTGATATGCATTGTCAGCTGTAAGGTCTTTTATAGAGAGGTGTCTTTCCAAATCATGTCCAATCAATTTAATTTACCACAGGTGGACTCCAATCAAGGTGTAGAACATCTCAGCAATGATCAAAGAGAAATGCGAGGCACCTGAGCTAAATTTCAAGTTTTGTTGCAAGGTCTGAATACTTACGTAAATGGGATATTTCAGTTTTTTATTTTTAATACATTTACAGACATTTCTAAATTCCTGTTGTCACTTTGTCATTATGAGTACGGAGTATAGATTAATGAGAAAATTTTAAACAATTGCAGTATCAGGCTACAGCATAAAAAAATTGAAAAAAATTTAAGGGGTCTGAATACTTTCCATTACCCACTGTATATACACACACACACACACACACACTGGACCTTGCCAAAAAGTATTGGGCGCCCCTTCTTAGAACAGAAAAAATGCACTTCCAAATCATCACTTGTGATGGGAACATAATTCATGCATTTAAAAATTGTATTTCTATCTCTGTTGCAACAGTTTTGGAAGTGTCTAAAATGACTGTACCCATATGTACAAGTCATTGGTGTTTGGTGATGAGTTTTTGGCTCAAGGTCTGCATTTACAGTCACACCAGAGCTGTTAAACTGGGATTAGGACTTGGTTTTATGCAGACCAGTCAAGTTCTTCCACACTGACTGAATCAATAATTTTCTTTTTGAACCTTGCCTTATACACAGAGGCATTGTCATGTTAGAATAGAAAAGGGTCCTGTCCAAACTTTTGCTATAAAATTAGAAGCACACAATTCCCTAGAATATCATTATATGCTTTAACATTAAGATTTATGCTCATGGAAATTACTAAAGTAGTCAAACCTGTTCATTAGAAGGGGTGACCCAATACTTTTGGCAATATAGTGTGTGTATATATACATATATAGGAGGAAAAAAAACTTACTAAGGCCAAACCTTTGAACAGTAGTGTATATAGTATTAGAAGCAAACTTCATCAGGTAGTAGTTTTGTGTTGTAAGAGCTGCATAAAGTCTCTACTGCATGTAAAATCATACTTGCCTGTTCTTACCAAATAGATCTTAAACCTGACCCAGGCTTTGAAGGACGGGAAAAGCCCCATCCAGTTGGTGCAGATGCCTCGTGTGGTGGTGGAGAGGAGCCGTGGGGGAGGCCAGGGTCGTGTGGTCCAACTGGGCAATGCATTTACCCAGACCTTTCACTGCAAGAGACCCTTTTTCACATCCTGGTAAAAGGGCCACACAGAGAGGACGAAGACGAAAATGGATGAGTGTCCTATACGATGAAGAACTTTCTGAAAAAGACTACCTGGGTGAATGTAGCAAAGGGAGAGACTTAAAAGAATGCATGGAGGTCTGACGCAGAGGATCCAAGGCCTTTTATTTTCCTGAGCCTTTTCCCAGAATTCTCCTCTTCAGCTTGCTATGGCTGTCAAGTTGGAATGTCAAAAGGGAATTGTTCATTGAAGATGAAGTTTTGTGGTGACAGCCTTCCTCAACTGCCAATTGTTTTTTAAGTATAACTATAGATATTATAAACGAAGAATGATGCACAGAACTTAATTTAAACTTGAAAAATGCTTGAATGTAACTTGCAAGTTTACATTTTACACTTCTCCTGAGGACATTTCAACACCAAGAAATGCTGGTGACCGTGGTATTTAATACAATGAATGTATTTGCTGATTATGTAACAGGATGCTGGCAACAGTATATACATTGTTAAAGTTGGGTGCTTTGTAGCTCCTAGAAAAAGTATAATTACAAAAGCTTTTTCTCTCTCACACAATCCTGTGTATGCATCTTGGACTTTGTATTTCAGCTGAGCAATTGTTAATGTAGAGCTGTATATTTAAAATGAAGTGAATAAAAAAATAAATCTTTGGGATTGGTAAAAATAGACTTAGTGATTATTATATTATATTATATTATATTATATTATATACTTTTATGAGTGGCAATCTGAGGCAATGGGCTCTAAACGTATGAGGTACTTGTTTTTTGGGTCTGTCGTTGTGTTGCCACCCTGTGGGCACTTTTAGTAATAACACTGAGCACGTTCGTCATGCTTGTACGCAAAAAGCGTAACGTTTTCTGTGTTTTTGTTCTAAACGTGGTTTGTTTTGACTCTGTAGAGCTAGAGCCTTTGTAATATTACTGTGACATAAGTCTTGTCCTAGAACAAAGCACTAAGTAACGTGAACTACTCAGATTATTTGCTTCTACTGTGTGGGTGTTTAGAAGCTGCATGTTCTCGAAGTGACCAATAGGTGGCAGTGTTCACTCACAAACGAGCACCACTTCCTCAAGGCCTGAGACAGCATACCAAAGAGCACATCCTCGATGAAGTTTTTCAACTGGTTTAGCTCCAATGTCGAAACAAGCCTGAGAAGCTGATTAATCACCTATTGACGCTAGACTGAGAGAAACAAGTACGTAATTTGCTGTTCAGCCGAAATAACGTTTAGATGTCTATCAAATAGGCTATCCGAATGGCATATTAGGCTGTTTGTATGTATAATTATACTACCCTTAATAAAATTAGCCCTGTTTCCCCCCGCCCGTAGTAAAAGTATAGTGACCATGGTTTGTTGGCGTGTTGGTTAGCATTTGTATAACCACAGTTTTACTACAAATATCATGTTTAAACTATGATTAGTGTAGGAAATCATGGTTGATTTTCGTAAGGGTAGGGAATCGACTAAAATTGCTTAGTATAATTTAGTGATACGTGAAAGTGATAAAATGTAGGTAGGCCTACTTCTGACTGCCAGGTTTTTCACAATTTCCTTGAGGTATACAGTGTTGGGGGGTTACTAGTTACATATAACGGCGTTACGTAATTTAATAACTATAATCTATTACAGTTACTGAGAAAAAAAAGTGTAATTACAGTTACTATGAAAATGTTAACGATTAGTGGATTACGTATGAATACTTATATTTACTATTTCTTGTTATGATTTTAATCTGTGTTTAACCTCAGAACGATCCCAAAGTAAAACTAAATGAAAAAAATGAGTAAAATTAAATGATTATAATCTTGATTCAAGAATGAAGGATTTTGAAAGTCTGACAGTAATCAGCGTTGCGTACTACTGGTTTAAATGTTTCAAAATGACTAACAGTTGAAAACATTCATTAGAAATTTAGAAAGGTAATCAAATCTAATCAGTTATATTACTTTAATAAAGTAATTAAAATAGTTACACTACATTTTAAATAGGGTAACTTGTAATCTGTAACATTGCATTTCCAAAGTAACCATCCCAACACTGGAAGTATAACCCCTACAGAAAGAAATGTCATTCTAAATTAAAGAAATGAAAAATTAAATAAAAAAAGACCAAAACAGCATGGATATGCAAAACGGTATTGCCAATAGTTATATCTAAATGATTATGTAGATATATAAATAATTGCTGATGTTATATTAGGAATAACCCACCTGTTGTCCATATAAAAATGCACTGACAAGAATAAATGACACATTCAATAATTTATTGATAGTCTATTTGTCATATATTAGTGACATACATTTAATCAATGTCATAAAATCCATACCACCCTTTATGGGTTTCCCTGTTTTGTCCTTCATAGTTTTCTTGTCAGAGACAGCTGACGATTGATGTGGTCATAAACTGCAAATACGCACAATCTGAAATAATTTGTTGCCCTGTTTTCGCTCTTACACATTAAAGCGCTATCATTTATCAATGTGGGAACTCTCCTTCACCTCATTCTCAGAAGTGAGAAGGAAAACTCTGGAATGTTCTTCTTTCGCTCCCTCTCTCGTACTTCCACCCAAACTTTCTTTCTCACACGTATCTTATCAGTTCCCAGAAAAGCTCTAGAACTGTATTTTTTTTTCTGTTGGATTGGTTCATAAATGTGACTCCACATGAGACGGTTATTTGTTTTTCTTGGAAATCAGATTGCTGAAAGTGTTGAGGGTGTAAGAGAGGGACAGGTACTTGGGATGGATTTTTCTGGTATGGGTATGAGTCTGGCTTCAAGCTTGCAGGCTTTGCAATGACAATCCCCTCTTTGTTTGAGCAGTATAGATGCATTATGTAAGCAGACGCTGAGATCACCAGCCACACAGCTGTTTCACGCCCTTGAGATGAACAAACTGCCATTTTCTTATCAAACCTAATTTAAATCACTTTGCCTGTGAAAAATTACAAACTACAACCCTACAAACTTAAAGATAAAGCATATTATGTATTTTAATAAAATTAAGTTACAGTAATAGTTTAGGAATGTCAGTTATCAGGTGTTGTGTAAATGTCAAATAAGTTAAAATGAACAATCAAATGATCAATTAATCATAAAATACTAAAACATCTGCATGATTTCAACAATGCTGTCAGTAGGGTTTTTTTAAGTTAATTTTCAGTTCACTGTATTTAAATCATTTATAAGTATTTTATAAATTATGATAGTCAATAAGCATAATCAATCAATTGTCAATTAAACAATTGTTTTTAAAATGCTGTAAATCATAAGTGTAGGACTTTTTTAGCTAAAAAATAATGATATTGTAAAAATGGTAATGAATTTACAGTTCACTGTTTTAATACAAGTTCAGTATGAATTAGCTATTAATAATGTACATGCTAAACAACTATACAGAAATTTGTTAAAAATTAAATTACACATGAAAACTGATCCGTTAAAAACCCTAGTTAAGGCAAACAAAAACATCACAGATGGGAGCCGTTCATGCTGTTTTAATACATTTAATAGTGCATTTTGACCACGATTAATCTGTACAGAAATAACATTAATAATAAAAAAGATAAACAACTTTCTCATTTCTGTAACTTAGAGTGTAACATTTACAATAAAATAAGATACATACAAAAACACGATATGAGTGATATAAATACAGAGAGGTTTAAATTAACTGTCATTGTCATGCGTTATTCTCGGTTTGGCAGCATACGTTTAATTTATAAACATTTATGATACACTGCCATGGACAGGCACGTAAGTAGCAATAAATTGAGACATCAAACCTAGGACCAACAATCATAAAGCACCTCAATAGGAGTACTGGACTCACGTCAGAAAGAAATCTGTTTGGTGATCGCAGCGCTCCTACTCTGATGATGTGACCGCAGGCCTGGCTATAGTTAAGTATAAATGCAAGCTTTGTTACTATTTTAGACTTTTACTTCATTTCTGGTTAACACTGACAAACAAACGGACATCATTTCCCCTCATACATTCTCTACCATCCTCTGACAAAATTGCTGCCTTGGCAGCCTCTATAATCAAACCTGAACGTCCAACCCAAAATAAAAAGCTTTTCCTATCCTTTCAGTATTTGCCCAGGGTTCAAGATGTTAAATGGCCGAGACCATTGAGCTCAAAGGAATTTTACTGGGTTGCAGCACTGATCTCGACCAATCACAGGCCTCAGGGTGAGTAAACTGTATTATGTTCTTCTTTGGAGTCCTGCGTTGAATCCTGGGATTACTTTGCTATAATTGGTCCACATCGTATTGGTCTCAGCTTTGGTTTTGTGCTGTGTAAGTGTCTACATGCACTAGTCTTTCCATGTCACACATTTCTTGTCTTCCTTTCAAAGGTGTGCCAGCCACCACCTTCTGTCTTGTCTATAGACAAACATGTCTGTCCATCCATTCATCCATCCATCAGTCCATTCTCTTAAATATAATGAAAGCACTGTACACAGCTTAGCAGACATTTGCTTAACTATGTAACAGTGACGCACACAGAAATAGGTAGAAACGCTATATTTCAGTGGGTGCCAGTGCATGGAATATGTCTCATTTGTCAACAATACACACACATACACATCAGACACTCTATACATAGGCTCACTTCCACAGTCATTCAGAAATACACATACTTACTTGCTTCTCAGAAGCAAAAGCACCTCCCGTTTCATGTAGTCACCCTATGACATGATCAGTAACAAGGTCAAACTTTGTGACGTCAGTGATGATTATGTCATAGCAGCAAGAATGCCCATTTCCAGTCTTTCAGGCTTGTCATTTGATGGCCATCAAAATGGCAAGAGCTTTGACCTATGTAGCTTGTTGATTTCGGCACAGTGGTCTGTCTGTATCACATAAGGGCTCAGATAGTATGTTAAGGGAGTTTAAAAGCATTTTCATCTTCCTCTCTAACGTAAGAGTTCGTTGAGAGATTATATGAAACGTCAAAAGTGTGTGTTTATTTGTCCAGGCAGGTAAAGGAGTCTCGTATCCGCACCACCTCTGCAGCACACAGGTGACCATACAGCTTATTGTACCATTCAGGGCAACGACCCCTAAAATAAAATAAAAAAAAAAAATTATGTGAGCAGAGTCATCTGTATGTCATTGTATTTAATTAAAATATCTGAATTTAATATTTACTTTAAAAATAAAATAATTATTAAAAAAAATTTTTTTTTTAGAAATAAGAATAATAAATAAATATGTCAATATAAAATAATAGTTAAATATGCAAATATAAATATATATATATATATATATATATATATATACACACACACAATTTTAATAATTATTTTATTTTAAAGTAAATAAAAAATATGAATACAAATATGCATATTTTTATTAGTAATTATAATAAATAATTATAGTAAAAATAATTATTTAATTATTAATTCTACTTCACCCTATTAATTTATTAAAAATTAAATTCAAACATTAAATAAACATTTAAATATAGAACGTATTTGTTCTGAAGAGACTGAGATGCCTATGCATCTCTTACCTGCAGTCTATTCTGGAAATGTGCGTCAGTCGGCTCTTGTTGGATCCGCAGGGTTCGATGTAATAGCGAGAGGTCAGAACATTTGCACGAACACCCAGAACCGCTGCACTCTCGTGATCCACTGACACACACACCAAAGCACACACTCCCTTGGGCAAGTCTGTCACCCATGACCTGAAACACAAGACAGAAACATTTTTTTATAAACATAAAAGAAATATTCCACTTTGATTTTAAAGCACACCTGTAGAATAAAAAAAAAACCTTAGGTATGAAGACTGAGTGTTTGTAATCACCTGAGCACCACATGGTCTCTTGACGGATGGGGCGCCATTGAGTTCTTGACGTACTGATAGACTTCCATGTTATGTTCCAGTGTCTCTATGATTCTGCTCTCTAACAGGTCCTCATCCCAGCGTTCCTGCTCCCGCAGAATCCGCTGTAATATGTCCTCAGCCGACACAGGCACATCCACGCATACTTTCCATTGCCGCAGAGACGACCCATCCTGAACCTATAATGAAAGAACATGACGCTATGGTCATTAACAGATCCAGCACAATAATCATGATACTTTTGTTTATGTGGCATGATATTACTTCATGGTAGAGGTTTCCAATCCTGCTCCTGGAGAGTTTAGCTCCAACCTGCCTCAACACACTTACTTGGAAGTTTCTAAGTAATCCTAAAGACCTTGATTAACTTTCAGATGTGTTTAATTAGGATTTGAGCTAAATTCTGTTGGATAGTGATCCTTCAAGAGCAGGATTGGACAGCTGTACATTATGGGTCCATGAAACACTGTCCAAGTATAAGAGAACTGGGCTGAGTGAAAACAAGTATGTTTTGGTCAATGTGAAGTGCTAGAACAACCGACGAACTGATGTCATCGTGGGCTCTAGGCCAAAACAGAGCTGAGAAAAGATACTTTCACACGAAAAAAAAAAGTGATGTAAGGAAAAAAAGACACAGCTTTTCCATTAGGCACAAGCAAGAAAATGAGCAAAGGAAGGAAGAGAGCGTGAACATGAAATGGAAATATGAGAAACAGTGTCCATGTGACTTTAATAGGGTGTGTATTTATACAGTTTCCTTACCTTTTTATACGCAAGCTCAGCGTTTTCAGGAGTCGAGCAGCTGTCGTAACCCCTGAATTTGTCCTTGGCTTCTTTAAGCAGGGCATCAATACTGTCTTTGAGGAGACTTTGGTAGCTACAAGAACCGCAGTCTTCCATCAACACCTCCATCCGCATGGGACTCAAGCCCTGCTCCACGTAAGAGTTCCTACAGCGTGACATCTCTTCTGGGATCTGAAGATATAAATGAAAATAAGCTATACAGTGGTTCAGGCTGGTTTATGCTGGTTTGGTGCTAGTCAGGCTGGTAGGGTAGCATAACCATAATGTTAAAGGGATAGTTAACCCAACAATGAAAATTCTGCCATTAATTACTCACCCTCATGTCGTTCCAAACCCGTAAGACCTTCATTCATCTTCAGAACACAAATTAACTTAACTACCATGTTTGAGGAACAAAAAAGTAGTAAGGACATTGTTAAAATAGTACATGTGACAGTGATTCAACCGTAATTTTATAAAGCTACGAGAATAATTTGTGCGCAAAAAAAAACAACAAAAAAAAACTTGATTCGTGTCAGTCTTCAAACCTGGATGTGCTGTGATTCATTTACAACCAGAGAAATGCACACATATACATAGTGGTACTGTCGTAAATGCGCGTCGAAGACTGACATGGAAGAGACGAAATTGTAGAATAAAGTTGTTATTTTTGTTTTCTGTGCACACAAAAAGTATTCTCGTAGCTTCCTAAAATTACAGTTGAACAACTGATGTCACATGGACTATTTTAACGATGTCCTTACTACCTTTCTGGGCCTTGAATGTGGTAGTTGCGTTGCTGTATATGCAGAGTCAGAAAGCTCTCGGATTTCATCAAAAATAACTTAATTTGTGTTGCAAAGATGAACGATGGTCTTAAAGGTTTGGAACAATATGAGGGTGAGTAATTAATGACAGAATTTTCATTTTTAGGTGAACTTTTTCGGTGAAAGTTTTTCCTTTGTGTTTTTAAAGTTCCAAGTATGCACGCATGCCTATAGACCGAACATATAATACACGTGCATGAGATGAATGTTTTCACAAATTCATGTCTATGTAGTTTACACGCAGACAATAACATTGTTTTCAAAATCTTGCATTTTGAAACCTGTTTTCAAAAGTTTGCATTTTAAGGCCCCCAAAATGCTGTTGTCGTGTAAATGAACGGCCAAATGCACAAAACGTTTTCTCTTTTTTTAGAGACAAACATTGGCGTGTAAATGTCCCCTAAGATCAGCATGATCTTTATGATGAAAAGTCTTATTGGTTAAGAAAACAGCATACAAACATCACATTTTAGGACCCAGCTTACAAAAGACAACATATCCAAGCTAGTCTTTTCAGCAGGGACACATTAGAGAACAAAATTAATTAAAAGCCAAACTCATGACTAGTTCATAACATGCAAATTAACATCAGCATTAGCTTCCCCTATGGGAGAGACCAGCAAAATGAACATTGTAAGCTCAATATTACATTACCCACATGACAAGTCATGATTATATGGTTGTAGTATACTAGTTTTGTAAGTCTCAAAATCGTATAAAGATCTTTAAATCATGGTTACTTTATACTAATTATATTAAATAAGAACATTACATGTTAAAACGGCTTTTGGTGTGAGTGAAATGAATGTGAAGGGAAGAGATGTGACAAGAGTGATTAATTCCTCACTGGAAGCGGCTCATCCTGTTTGCGTTTGTCTTGTCCAGCGTTCTGCCCTCATCCACTGTGAGTGTTTTTGTGCGTGTCCTGTCATGCTCTCTGTCCTTTTCCTGCCTGACTGACGATGTTTATCATGTCACAGTGCTTGTTCCTTTCCAGCGTTTGTTGAGATAAACTTATCTTCATTCTGCAAAAAGCATTAGTCTGATGGATAGAGCGGGACCAGACCTTCCGCGTTAGATTTAGGGGCGGAAGACCTTTAATACAAGATGCTATCTTTCCGTTTCTCATTTTGAATTATTTGCTCTCTATAAATAGCCCATTAAGGAGAAATTAACTTAGCCATTGATTCTTATGTTAATGGCTCCACATAATCAACTCAATCTAATCATGGGGTTTATTATGAACTGCTCTGGGAAAGCATTGGCATATGGTATAACAATAAGCACAAGTGTGTAAGTGAGCATTACAACACAATGCTGCTTTGTGGATGATGCGAAATTGAATTTATGATGTTGTTCAACTTCTGCTGACTTTCATTATTTTACACTTATCCAGTTAAGAGCTTCCTTCCTGACCTCTGAATAGGTACTAAAAGTGAAAGTGAGTGTCTATGAATGCGTCGTAAAAATTGTTTGTTCATGACAAACTTGCTGTTAATATGTGATAAATCTGTGGCCAGAGGTCAGCTATATATTCACTGAAAGTTTTCTACAAATCACTACATGGAAAAAATTTACCAAAGAGCTTACCGAAAATAAGAAGAAGAAGCATAATAAGAATGACACATTGTTGGTGGTGGTAGTTTTCTTTTAAGGAGATCCTAAGATATCTACTGCTCTTACCTGCTGTTTGTTCTGAACATTATTGTTATGTATAGGCTAGTAGAGAAAAAAACTGAAAAACCTTGCTGTATCCATAGAAAACTGCTGTCTGTAACCATGGCTGCTAATTCTTTATTTGTATGTTTATGCGTGATTTTATGGGTAATTAGGAGGGACTGGTCATTGCGCGACAACCGCATTAATCTTTAAATAAATTCAACAGAGGCTCTTGGTAGCTGTTTTTGTAACAGTTGTGCTGTAGCGTGAGTGTCTCCCCATTTTTAAATGAGTGTGCATTTGTCTTTTTACCTGAGCTGCATTATGACAGAGAGAAACATCTGGTGCAGAGTGATAAGACCACTAGTTTAAACACAGTTTTGATAACGTTGACGTGCGTGAGAGATGGATGAGAGATTTTGTTTGCTTTTTTCTTAAAACAGAAGTGAACTGTTTGTGTTTATGTTGGACAAAATGTACTCAAAGGTAAAGTCATGCTCACCAGGAAGAGTTTTCTGCACTCCTGTATCATATGCGCTAATCCGTGTGTGGCTGCCAGGTTCTCATTCAAGTCCCTTTGGTCTGGTTTTCCAAGGGTGTTCTTTCTGTTCATGACCCTGTGATAAGGAAAACACATGAAGAGGGATAAACGGATGAAGTTAAAAATTGATGCAAGCACTATTCTAATCTCAAAATGATCAAACTCAAATTTAATGCTACATTTTCAAGTGCAGCAGGCATTCAACTCTTTTTTTAAATTTTTTTTATTTAACCTATTCTTCCCTAGCTTCCTGTTTTTTTATGGGGTGGTTATTCAAGCGAGATTATAATTACATGGTTTAAGGGTTTGAAGTAGCCGCATGCCAAATATGATGGCACCTCAAGCGCTTTGCAATTAAAAAGATGAGTGGATCTATGTGAAGTGTGTTAACAGACTGCACGCACACGCACCTGGGTGAGGAGCTCTCTCTCCGCAGTGTGTTGAGGTGGAAGAGAGAGGGGGCCAAACACACGGCCAGGTTAGTGCAGGTCATCTGGTTCTCACCCACGCTGGCCGTTACATCACTCAGGAAGCACAGCAAAGTCTGCAGGGCTTCGCGGTTCTCATCTGGTAACAGCAATACGGCGGCCCTCACTGCCTGCAGACGCTGTTCTTTGGGAACATCTGAAACCGACAGAGGTGTTTCATTAGTTTCCCCCGATTGCAAAGTATGAAGATTGTATGCAATGGTACAGATATATGGTGCAGTGATGATACAATGGTACTTTTTCCATGGAACTAAATGGTTACCATATTCTGCACTTTTAGTCAAGAATACAATGAAATGTGTATGTATGTATATATATATATATATATATATATATATATATATATATAATTTTAATAATATTTTTACATTTAT